>VXCM01003747.1:54279-66602 GCA_014773175.1 Lucifuga dentata | reverse complement strand
CTGCTAGCATGAACTCTTTGATAGCATGGCTGCTATTCATAAAGAGAGCGTGGAAAACTTGGATATGATCAAAAACAGTCAAACTTAAGGAAATTAACATTTAAATGTTTACCTAAAAATTAATTTTGAAGTTAACCATTGTTGTTGTGACTGCATGTTATGCTCAAACTAATGAAGCAGAAAAAACTCCCAACACCCTCAGAGTTGAAAGCCAGTGTCAAAAACTTCCAGATCATCAAATCAACACCGTCAGTGTTGATTTGACAAAAATGGCTTCAACACCCAATTTTGACACCAACTATTTAGTTGACCGGGTGTCAAAAGAGGCAAATTACACCAAATCCATAGTTAGATTAACTCCAGACGTAGTTGGATTGACACTCTTTTCATCAACACCAGGATTTTAACTCTGCTGAATTTGCTGTGTTCATGCATTAAAATGCTTTATGGTTACCAACAGGCTAAAAGTGAAAGCATGTTTAATCCTAATGTACTGTTCAGTAAAAATGAAACTAAACCTGCTTGTGAATAATATCCAGGTGGGTGACAAAAAAAAAAAAAAAAAANAAAAAAAAAAAAAAAAAAAGCTCATACTTTGTTTTTGTATAGCTCTTAATTTAAAGGACCATACCGTCAATTTTACACATTTAAGCCCAATAAATACTACCAATATATCAAATGTTCAGGTGATATATCCACCTGAAAATTCAGTGTTTTACCTGTTAACACATTTGCCCAAAGAGAAGGGACAGTTGTTTTCAACTTCTCTGTAAAAGCCTTCTTCTCCCAGGACTATATTCCCTGGTAGAGACATTGTTTTCTGTGCAGTTCTGTGTTGGACAGGTTAAATAAAGTGACTTCAACAAAAATATTAATAGAGATAAGATGAGAGATAAGGTAATCCTTTATTAGTCCCACAGCGGAGAAATTGCAGTGTTGCAGCAGCAAAGGGGATAGTTCAAGGATTAAAAAAAAGACCACAGGCAAGATAGTGCAAGGCAAAAACAGGCAACAACAAGCATCAATAAGTAAGTAATAATAAGTGAACAGTAAACAAACTATAACTATCCACAGATTGACTGTGTTGAATTCACATTGTTGCACGTAGGAAATATTGATATTGCAAAGTTAAGTACACATGATATTGCACATGGTTGAGTTATCAGTTATCAGCGATAGTGTTTCTATAATGGATTACTTATCTCAAGCATGTTCCAAGTCTCTACAAGTTTAATTGCCTGTTGGAGTGAACTGAAACCAATGGTTGCCTGGAAGGTAGGAAAAAAATCTACAATTTCCTGCTCCAGCAGCAAATTTTGGGAAATATTTTTGGGGAAGTGGTTTTTCAGTAATGAGACGTGTAAGCAGGTCCTATAGAATGGGCTCAAACATGCAAAATCGATGGTATTGTCCTTTAAGTCACACTTAAAGAAATTTTTACCCACTTAAAGAAATGTCTAACATTACCACATTTATTCTACATATTTCCGTGTTCTTATTCTTCATTATTTTCATTTAGGACTGTGTTTTGAAACTTTCCAAGAAAAACACATTGATCCACAAACATAGTGCTGCAGCACTCTGCACACTGAGTGTAAACAGGCTCTTTTAGGTACTATCTCTTTAAGCCCCCCTCCCAAAAAGCCCACTCTGTTCTGCTTGACCAGCTATGGCATGCCAGATTCAGGCCAGACCAGGTGTGTTTCATGTTGACATGAACATGTTAATGAAATGAAATGAAATGGAATGAAATTTATTTTGGTCTGCATCAGTATATATACAACAAAAAAGAAAACACAGCTTCAACAACATTTATACATAATTAAAGTAAATAGGAAAGCACAATGCTAATATTTGCTTTAATCTAAGCAGAAATGAAGGTTTCAGGTTAGTTCAGGATCTGTGAGTTTGTCTTGCTTTCTCTAAACTTAAACTTCAGGTTTTGTAACTTTTTACAGCGTTAAAGCACCATATTACAGTATAAAATTGAGGGAAAATAACAAATATCATAGTATGTCCCATTTAACCTCAAACCAGTTAGTGTTGGAGCTGTACAAGCTCATTACACAGCAGCATTAACAATTATAGCAATAAAACCAATCAGTGTTTTTTTTTTTTTTTTTTTTNTTTTTTTTTTTTTTTTTTTTATGTTTTTGCCACATTGTAGGAAATTTCGCATTAGATTTGGACACATTGATGCCAACAGTGCTAAAAGGCCAACAGTGCTGGTACTTAACTAACTGAAGGCTTGAAGTACCATTGTCTACCTCACGCTGTAGATAACTGGCACTGAAACCTGTTTGTGTTTGTGAGTCTTCACCACTGACATAAAAAGACATAACACGATTCACTACTGTGGAATTTCTGTAATAAACAGAATACAGCTGAAATGATCACCACTACACAGGAGATAATGAATGAAAGATACATCAGGTCCTTCTTGAATTCAAAGATGATAATTATAATCTGCTTTTACAGCTTTATTGCTATGACAGTCTGTGAGATGACCCACAGTGTCTCCTCTGAGTTACGTAGCCAGGGTCCAAAGGTCATGCATAATTTCATTACAGCACTGTTTGACCACGGCGAATCTATACCAAGGTCGTGTGTGTAAAGTGCTGTTCAGTGTTTATATAAGGTCATCTTGGAGGAGTGGAACAACGTCTCAAGTGATACTTGTGCAACCCTTGTGAAGTCAATGCTCACAGAGTAAAAGCTATATTGAAAAACAGTGGTGGTCATTCAAAACGTTGAAGTTTCCTAACAATACCTGTCATGGTGTACTGACTTTTGTTGCTAGTTAAATTTGAAGATCTCAATATAAAAATCTGTTTTGTTTGAAAAAAAACAACTGTATGCCATTTCTGATTAAACATGTTGGGCCTTGTTCTAAAAAAAAAAAATTCCTTGGGTTTCTAGGAGCAATAGCAGGTGAAAATAATGGAAATATTACCAAAGCACCAAGGGTGTACTCACTTTTGTGAGGCACTGTCTATCCAGGCCACTTCAGAGGACTCTATTATAGGTTTATTAATGCTTTTCATATCTTCTATTGATATAACTGTAATCCTGTAGGAATATCATAAATTTAATTTAAATACTTTAAATACTTAAAAATGTAATACTTTAAATACTCAAACGTTTGCAGGAATATGCTTCTTCATAACAATACAGATGTTCGCCCCTGTGTGACTGGTCAGTATCTCTGCCTGTTGCTTCTTTTCCAGTCAGTTCAAAGTCAAAGTGCCATAAAATTAATCTCCGGGTGTAGGGTTTGCTCGGGTTCTTCCTGCCTTGTACAATATAGTGACACTGACTGTAAAGAAGACATCAGGACACACAGCACACAGAAAGAGTGAGAATTCATGAAGAGCATTAATAAAGGATTTGTCAGGTAGGATTTAATTGTTTCTTTCTTGAACATAACACAAAGCAGAATAGTGGACTGTGTTAAGTATACTTCATTTGTATGTCTTGACATTACTCTCTTCTTGCTTAATTGCTATAGTTGAAACTAGAAGACATACTGTTTCTGATCTCGGCAGCTTATATGCTTCTTTTAAATAAACTAATGGTGAAGCTGAATAATAATGTGCAATATTAGTAATCGTTCTCTATGGAAACTGACCAACACACCATGACTGTTCTTTGTTTAGGGAATAGGAAAGCTACGTATAAATTGGTGATGCTGAGAAAGGTAAGATTGGAAAAACAATCCTTATGATTGACTGGAATTATGAGAAAGAATTTTTTTGAAGAGAAGATTTCCAGGAAGCATGAGCATTCATTTGTTCCTGGAAGTTGTGTTACAGTAACACCACAGTGTCATTCATTCAAGGAAACTAATCTGGAAAATTTAATTATTGTTAATTCAGCATTATGTAATCCTTTAAAAAAATGGCTGCATGGAATCAGAAAATAAAATATTTCAGTGGTTCTCAGTATTTTACCTTTAAAACTGTGTTCCTTTGTGTTGTCAGGGTGAGTGGGTATGGGTGGACTCGGGCATTGGGGTGCCCATCGGAGCAAAGGTCAAAGTAACAGCATCTGGTCAGCGTTTACTGGTGGACGATGAAGGAAAGGTAAACACACTGTCACACAAATAATAGATTTTATTTTTATTTTAGAGCAGCATGAGCATGTCGTTGTGTTGTTATGTTTACCTGTTTTCATTGTGGATTCCAGTTAAATAAATTTCTCTCAGTCCTTAAGCCTGTGGTTTTCTATCCTGGTCCTTGTGCACCACAGCGCTGCATTTTTTCCATCTCTTCCTGCTCTACACACACCTGATTAACTTAATGGAAAATATGCTGATGGTGATCGTGAGGGCCAGGATTTAAAACAACAACCTTACACCATTATTTTTATTTTCTGTTTTGATGTGTCCCAGGAGCAGAAGCTGTCCCAGGAGCAGGAAGTTTCTCTTAGGGTCATGCACCCTACGTCAGTGGAGGGGGTGGATGACATGATCCAGCTGGGGGATCTGACCGAGGCTGGCCTCCTCCGAAACCTGCTGCTCCGACACAAGCAAGGCATCATCTATGTAGGACATGCTACTACACACACACACACACACACACACGTACATGATGTGAAATCCTTTATCCTGCCTCTGGGTCTGATGTAGTTTGACTTTTTTGTCAGTATAAATTCATCTGTTTTGAAATGCTTCTAGAAACAAGAAACTTTCCAAAGTGACAGTGTCTTGAATTAAAGTAAATCACTACAGTACATGTGTGTCAAGCTGTCACTTGATTCAGTATATTGGATAAACAAGGTGATTTTACATCGGAACTGACTAAAAAAAATTTCATTCCACTGGGAGATTTACAGTATTTTTAAAACCAAATGCATTTGTAGAGCTCTAAAGTACATGAAGTGAATCCTTAAGATGGATGCTCTTTCTTTGTACTTTCGATATTATATTCTAGTGCTTTTGGAAATCAGTTAGTTGCTCAAAAGACAATTAATTGCCATCATTTAATAACTGATTAGTTGTTTCAATCATTTATCCAGTAAAATCACAATTATTTAATTCCAGCTTCTCAATGTGATATTTTGCTGCATTTTTCTGTTTTATTTCTCTGTAAATAAAATTTCTGTGGGTTTATTGTTAAAGGACCATACTGGCCATTTTGCAGGTTTGAGCCTAATATATTCAATTTACATACATGTTACGTTACTGACAATCATTTCCCAAAGGATAAAACTGTATTTCAGCTTTTCCGATATTTTGCAAAATCTCTTAATCTTTTAAAATCAAATACTCAAGCGATACACCCACCTTAAAAATCCATGTTTTGCCTGCTAATAGTTATGCAGCCTTATTTTCAATAAACGCAGGTCTTGTTTTGAGACTATATTCGCCAGTGGAGACATAGATTCACCCCACGCTTTATATTGCACTTAAAAGCTAAAATTACGTAACTTTGAAACAAACCCGAATATACATCTTCTTCGCGATGATGGATTACCTATCCCAAGAACATTTCAAGTATCAACAAGTTGATTTTAATAGCGTACCAGAATGAACTGAAACCAATGGTGGTCTGGAAGGTAGGAAAAAAATTTTAATCAACTGTTCCAGTAGTATGCTTTGGGAAATTATTGACAGTAACTTTACGTGTATGAAAGTTGAATATATTAGGCTCAAACATGCAAAATGGGTGGCATCGTCCTTTAAATGCAGCATTTTGTCACTATTTGACGTTTCAGCCACTAAACTAAAGCCAAATAAATTAAGAGTTAAATTAATTTAGAAATTACTCAATAATGAAATAATCATTACTTGCAGTCATATTGTTTTGATGTTCTAAGCAACGTTTCTGGTTCTGTTAGACCTACATAGGCTCAGTGCTTGTGGCAGTGAACCCGTACCAGGAGTTTCCCATATATTCAGCCAAACAGGTGAGGCTTCATCACTATTCATCACAGATTTATGACCTACGAGCTTTGAGAGGAATTGAGCTGAAACGCCAGTTGCACATGTTATCTGGTCTCTTACAGGTGAGGTTGTATCATGGTCGAAAGCTCGGGGAACTCCCTCCCCACATCTTCGCCATCGGTGACGCCTGCTACTTTAACATGACACGCTACGGAAAAGACCAATGCTGCATCATTAGGTCAGGATAAACTGACAGGAAACACTCAATAATGGCCTGTTAATTGCGATTAATGCATTACTTTTCAATGAATTTCGTTCTCTCTCTCTCTCTCTCTCTCTCTCTCTCTCTCTCTCTCTTTCTCTCTGTCAGTGGGGAGTCGGGGGCAGGGAAGACAGAGAGCACTAAGCTGATCCTGCAGTACCTGGCAGCAGTCAGTGGCCAGCACTCTGAACAACAGATTGAACAGCAGATCCTGGAGTCCAACCCAGTTTTAGAGGGTAATACAACATCAGAGTTGCACCATCACATCATTTAAATGAGCCTAGACGTGCACTCGTACAAAAAAAGCTGACACTACACACACAGAATATTATGGTTTTGGTCCTCGGGCAGAAAAAAAGTTTTAACGTAATAGTTACTGTACCTTTTCAAATATACATATGCAAAGAATAGTCGTATAGAGTCCACAAGCTTTATTCTTCTGTCCTCATGCAGCTTTTGGAAATGCTAAAACCATTCACAATGACAACTCCAGCCGCTTTGGGAAATATTTGGAAATCTTCTTCAACAAGGACGGCGTGATTAAATGTGCTCATGTGGAGCAGTATCTTCTGGAAAAGTCTCGTGTCTGCCATCAGGTGAGGCAGTGTACCTTATCGTTCCACAGGGCAAATGTATGACACTAACCAATAAAAGTACTGCACACCAAGGATATTGCAGAGCTTTTAAATAAACTGTTAACACTGGAGACAGGCTTTAAATTTCCTGCTGGGAAAAGACCATTAATGTTACCAAACATTTCCATTGGCTTCTTAAGTGAGGAATAAAAACATAGTTGTCTTTTTGAGACCTTGCTAACACCTTTGGGAAAGGGTTTAATTTTGCTGTCATGTAGCAGTAATAATGTTAATTCTTTCTGCACCTTCAGGCCCTGGAGGAACGTAACTACCACATCTTTTACTGCATGCTGGCAGGAGTTACAGCAGAGGAGAAGAAGAACTTGAACCTTGGAGATGCCAGCGAATACAGTTTTCTGACAAAGGTATCATTTCAGCTCATTTGGAAGGCTAAGATACATAAGAATTACACTAGGCTACAGCAGCAGCCTATGAAATGAAAATCAATCATATGATGTATTTTAAGTGTTGGTAAAATTTATTGGAAAAGTAGATTTATCCTATTACCATTGTGCATTGTGTTAAAGATGGAGATACTTCACTCTGAGTCTGTTTTGTTTGTGTACCTCAGAGTAAATGACATGAGAAAATGACATTGCAGTTACCAAGATGTGTTACATATTATTGAATTGTAGAGTCTAGCACAAAAATAATGCTAAAACATAATTTAATTAATTTCTGTAGGTACTGATTAATTGATAACTATAAATAGTCAATAACTTTTAAATGTCTCTATATGTGCTATAGGGTGACTGTATCAGCTGCAAAGGCTGTGACGACTCTGAAGCCTACAAACACATTTGTGCAGCTCTGAAGATCCTGAAGTTCTCAGAAAACCAGTGGCAGGAAATCCTCAAGCTGCTGGCAGCCATATTGCACCTGGGCAACGTCTGCTTCCAAGGTGAGCGTACACAGATTAAGAGTACCTGTAGGATTAGTATGTGCACAAATAGTTTATTACAAAGTTTGGTTTGGTGTGGTCTTGTTTACATTAGCTGTCGCACACCCACACAGCTTATTTTGACTGATTAGGCCTCCTCTCAGGACTGTGTCGCTTTATTGACATCTCCCAGACTCTCCTGATAGGTTTGTTGCATCTGTTAGGGTGGGACGACCTGCACCTTGATGATTTTTACTGATACTGCTGCTTCCGCACTTGTATTAATGACCATATTGATGAACATTTTGATTTATTTTGGAAGCATGCTGTATTGTGTGGTTTCCTTCAAAGTAACCGAAATATGAGTTCAAAAGAATACTTAATGTTTGAATGTTAATGCACATTTGACACTCATTAATGGAAATCAAACAATTTATTAATTTTATTTGTTTTTTTTTTTTTNTTTTTTTTTTTTTTGTTTTTTTGCAGACCCAAAGACAGTGAAGGCTATTGTGATCTGTTCTTTATTTAAAATCTTTGCATAATTATTACCCACCCTCTAGTATTGAGTTTTTTGTTTGTTGGTTTGTTTTTGCAATGTATGCTATATTTGCACATTTAATTTAACTTTGTTTGCATTTATTGTTATATTGTACTTGTTTATATTCAGAGTCTTAAATAAAGGAAAAAAACTCCTGCTGCTACTTCCTGCTACAGCTAATACTACTGCTAATATAGCTACAGTGACTACTGCTATGGCTAATGCTATTGCTACTCCTGCTACTGCTGCTGCTACGTCTTCTTCTACTACTTCTATTGCTGTTACTGTTGCTATAGTTGCTGCTTTAACTTACTGTTTTGACTGTTATGACTCATGTTACAATGGTCACAACTACGACTACCACGACTATGATAATTTACTGATTCAAACATGTACAAATTTTCAATATCTTGCTCATTGTTAATTTAATAGCCTACTGTCAATGTATCAAACATCTGAATACCGATTTCTTTTTTCCCCGCCAGCCACCACACTTAATAACATGGAAAGCAGTGACGTCAGCAAGTCACATCACTTCAGCATTGCGGCTAATCTGCTGCAGGTAGACGTTTCTTGCTCCACATGTTTTTAACCTTTATCTTTTGCGATTGCTGATGCAAGAACTGATACTTTTCATTTCCCTTAATGTTGTGGAAAAAACGAGACTGAATGAACTTGAAAATGTTGTTCAATTAATCCGTCATACTAAAACATGTTGACAAAGTCTTTTGGGTCTGCTTTTCTCCAGGTACACAGTTCATCCCTGGCAAAGAGTTTGACCTATCGGTCCTTTCTGACCAACAGAGAGAGAGTGACCAAACCTCTCAGCTCTGAACAAGCTTCCGACTGTAGAGACGCCTTTGTCAAGGTAAGAGAAGCTGACATATTGTGTACATTCTTATTGTCTCTCACCCAGACTTACTGTTGGACAAAAGGCATATTACTGCAGGTAGTATTGATACAATCCAGAGACATTAGACCAAAAGGATGTTTGACTTGCTTCTTGAGGGAGGAGTAAACATTATTCCATCATGCTTCCCACCGTCCCTGGTGATCCAGGGATTCGTATTGACAACCATCCAGTTACAGTGTTACTGACAATTGTGCTAAATGTGCTTGATTGAACTTCTGCTTACTTCATCACTTGTCTTAAAGACCAATTAAGTCGTGATTTGTGGCCGATCTCTCAGGCGATCTACAATAAGCTGTTTATGTGGATCGTTGGAAAAATCAACAGCATCATCCATCAGAAGTTGAACAACAGCCCCAAATCCTCCTTTCAGTCCATTGGCCTGCTGGACATCTTTGGCTTTGAGAACTTCAACACAAACAGGTTAGGAGATTTCTTAAATGCAGCCTTGAGCCAAAATGCAGTAGATCATTCTTTGTATTCCATCCTTGCTTGTGTTGTTGCTGTATTTGTATGAATGTAAATTTAAATATCAAAACCCAACAAGCGATCTAATAAATGAACAAATATCACCCCGTCATTTTGCAGTTTTGAGCAGCTGTGCATTAATTTTGCCAATGAGAAGCTGCAGCAGTTCTTCGTAGGTCATATCTTCAAGGTGGAGCAGGAAGAGTACCTGAAAGAGGACATTGTGTTGAATAACATCAGTTTTAGTGACAATCAGAACATCCTGGATCTTCTGGCTGGAAAAACCTGTAACCTACTGGCCCTTATTGATGAAGAGAGCCATTTTCCAAAGGTACTGTTATGTTGTGTTGCCCCTTTATTGATTCAAAAATCAAGCACTAAAGTTTCCTCTTCTAAAATCTGTGAAATCTGTCCATCATGGTGACATTTTTCTGGGAAATTCATGTGAAACTGGCTTGCCAAATTGGACGTATTTTAAAGATGTGTAATGATTTCATGATATTGCACAAATGCAAAACATTTTTTAACAAATATTTTATTCAGTGTTACAAAATCTTCATGAAATTTGGTCATTGAATAAAACATTTGTTAAAAATGTTTTATTCAGTGACCATATTTCATTGTACTAAATGTCAAATACCACATGGAAATCAGGTCTGATAAAACATTTTTAACAACTATTTCACCAAGATTTTGTAACACTGACAATTACCAGATTCTCATGCTGTATTTGACATATTTGGTAGAATGAAATGAGATCTGACTGACTTTGTTGGCTCTCAGGGCTCAGATGACACTATGCTGAAAAAGATGAACCAGGAGCACTGTGGGAACAACACCTACATCCCCTCCAAGAGCGAACACGACACAGACTTTGGGATTCGCCATTTTGCTGGTCTGGTTTTCTATGATTCCAAAGGTACGCAAACAAATGGAAATTATCTGAAACCTAACAGGGCAAACAGGGACTTCATGTTGCGCTTTTAGAGATAATCATTAATATTCTGGTTTAAGGATTTCTTGAGAAGAATAAGGATGCTGTCAGCTCTGACATAATCAAGATGATCGACACGTCCACCAATAAGCTGCTACGTCAGATATTTGAGTCTGAGCTTTCAGTCAATGGAGTGACTATTACAGGCAACAACAGGATTGTAATGACGCCGAAGAGCTCTCTGAGGGTATGAAAGTTTAAGTAAAAAACATGGAATATGCTCTGTAACATGCTAGATTTCACGTCAGTGCGTAAGCTGGATCCTTTTGGTCTCTCTATTGTTCACGCAGGTTAAGAGTGATGGCCGTAAGCAGATGCCCACGCTGAGCGGACAGTTCCGTCAGTCTCTGGACTCCCTGATGAGGGCGCTCTCTGTCTGCCAACCGTTCTTCATCCGCTGCTTCAAACCAAACAATGACAAGCAGTCTGAGGTAAATGACACCAGTGCAATAAAGTCCTCTTTGTTAACACTGGAAAATACTGTAGCTAACATAACTGCTGATCATAACATCATAACTGCTGATGGTTCGTTTCAGCTACTTTTTTTTTTAGTTTGCTATTTGTTGTTTACAGCTCTCCATATTAATTACATAAACCCTATGAATGTGAATGTCATTTTTGCACTTTAACGTTTAATGGAATTAGTTTCACTTACCACATAAAAAGTCTGTAGAAAAATATCCTTTACTACATAATAACAAAAAAAACTTTTTGGCTGCTGTTCTGTTACGCCTGCGGCTAACTCAGTTTGTTAACAGAATGAATATTGAATATTCATTTTTGGAGAAGCCTAAAGTCTCTCTGCTCTGTGCTTCTCTAGGTCTTTGACAGAGAGCTGTGTATGCGTCAGCTGAGATATTCCGGCATGATGGACACCATCCGCATCCGGAAGCTGGGATATCCTATCCGCCACACCTTTGATGAATTCCTGAAACGTTACAGGGTGCTCCTGAAAACGACTGTCTGTGACCCTACAACTGTTAGTCATCATGTGGTCCTCTTCTTTACTGCTTTTACATATAAACGTTGGTTACATAAAATCACTGTCGTACTTGTGGAAAATAGTGTAAAATGTTGCTCATAATAGATTTGACTATGAAGCGCTCACAGATAAATGGACAGAATCCTTCTTTTTTGTTTTTCCCCCTGGCAGAAATTGGGTTGTCATCAGCCTATAATCAATGTTTGTGGAATAAATGTGTTGTTGTCTCTTCAGGAAACAGCTGCAGCCTGTTGTGAAGCCATCTGCAATGCCGTGATTAAAGGAGAGGACAAGTGGAAAACAGGCAGGACCAAGATTTTCCTGAAGGTACAGAAACCTTATAATCCCTCCATGTTTTTACCACAGAAGTCACTTAATACTTTTGATACATGATTGGAAATGTTTTCATGCTTCCCTGAAATATTTCCATTTTAAATCTCCACCAGCCGTTTAGTCAATTTTAATGTTTGATTTAAAAAAAAAAATTTGGTTGATATATTCCCTTGGCATTAAACCATACCACCCATTTTACATGTTTGAGCCTAATATATTCAATTTTCATACACGTAACATTACTGACAGCCATTTCCCAAAGGATAAAACCGTATTTCAGCTTTCCTGATATTTTGCAAAATCTCTTACTCGTTCAAAATCAAATATTCAAGCGATACACCCACCTTAAAAATCGATGTTTTGCCTGCTAATAGTTATGCAACCTTATGAAGTCACAGTTGTTTAAATGTTTTGATAAACACAGGTCTTTTTTT
>VXCM01003747.1:0-54232 GCA_014773175.1 Lucifuga dentata | reverse complement strand
GGGGGGGGGGGGGGCTATATTCCTCAGTGGAGACATACATTCACTTCATACCTTTTATTGCGCTTAAATGCTAAAATTAGGTAAATTAAACAAACAAAAAAAAAACTATATGTGTTGTTCATGATAATGGATTACCTAACCCAAGAACATTTCAAGTATCAGCAAGTTCAGTTTAATAATGTACCAGAATGAACTGAAACCAATGGTGGTCTCCACTACTACTGGTCTTCCAGTAGTATGCTTTGGGAAATGATTGTCAGTAACATTACGTGTATAAAAATTGAATATATCAGGCTCAAACATGCAAAATGGGTGATATGGTCCTTTAAGCATAAATATGTTAAAAATTGAAATAGATCTGAAGGTCCATCTGTGTGATTGTGAGGATTTTGTGAGGCAGATGCTTGACATATCTAAAGAAGAAATGTTTTACTTTTCACCGTGTTTCAGGATGCCCATGATGCTGTTCTGGAGCGCATGAGGGAACATGAACTCAGCAGGATAGCGCTCGTGATCCAGAGGGTCATGTTGGCTTACAAAGACAGGTGCAGTATATAAAAAAGAGTAGAGAAAAAAGAGACAGAAATAATGAGATGGGAAATGTTGTCATGGGAATATATTTATGGGAATATGAACAGTTGGTCCAGGAAATAAGTCAAATATTGGAGGTTATGGGATAAAGCTCACATGCATCATACAATAACTCTGCATAGACCGTAGACAGACAACATGGAAACAAATTAAATGAGGTGCTAGGTAAGAAATGTTATCTCTATTTACAGTTTCTCAGCCTGTAATAACAGATATGCACTGTATTGTAATTTTATTGGTCTACATGGTGTGGAATTAAATTGGAGGTTATAAAAAATAACCACGAAGAAGCCAAGTCAAGACCGTCTCTACAGCCCAGCCACATTCAATGTCTCAAAGAGCTTCACAGACTCACCTAGCAACTGGTCCCGACCTAGCCCAGTTGCTCTAGACAAACCCTTTCCTTAGCATCTAAGGAAAAAAAAAAGTTAGAATCTCAGAAGAGGCTCGAGAGAAAGTGCAAAAGGAGCTCAGTTGGGGAACCATGCAACCAAAAAGAAAAAAAGATGTAACAATAGAGTAATAAAGGTAGAGAGATGTAATAATTGAGTCATGATTCAGCAAGAGGATCTTAAATCCACAATGATTATGTAAATCTAAAAGCCTAAAACAGTTGGTGAGGTGGTCCTGTGAAGAGAGCGCATGTCCATGGATGCAGCTTGGAAGATGTTTAGGGTGGTAGACTTGCTCAACTACTGTAGATGGTTAAGTATTAGAGATGGAGAGAGATGAGGGTTATATGGAAGTAGTTATTAACTGAGGGCTAAGGTTATACCTGTGTGTTTGCTTAATTCTTTATTTTTCTTCCCTCTGTTTGTAGAAAATATTTTTTGAGGAAGAGGAGAGCCGCTGTGGTGCTGCAGAAACACTGGAGAGCTCACAGGGAGGACAAACAGCGAAGAAAGGTCTGGTGCAAGCACAACTTTTTTTTTTTTTTAACAGCAAAGAACTTGATGTTGTCACTTTTCTATTTGCTGCATAAATGAGATCAGCTTGGTTCCAGTGACTTTGTCCTTTCTCTTGTTCTAAAGGTCCAGCGTGGCTTTGAGCGGCTGGCATCAAGGATCCGTGCTCGGCAGCTGCAGTTACAATACCGAAGACAGCGAGAAGCAGCAGTCACCATCCAGAGTCAGGTTTGTGATGTAGATGTTTTAGTAACCCTCTGGAGTACAATGTCATTTCCAGTTTTATTTTTATTTCTTCATTGAATTTGGTTTTTGACACCTAAAAAAGCTGCACTGCACTAGACAGTAGGATAAATTTTAGCTTATAAAAATCTTGACTATTCTGCCAAGCCTGACAGGTTTCTGTTTGTTTCTGCAAAATTCTTGAACTTTTTTATCTAAAAAAAAAAAAAAAAANAAAAAAAAAAAAAAAAAAATCATTAAGGAAAGAAATTTTAAAAATAAAACTTTAAAAAATCTTATAAAAGTAGAAAAATCTTCAAAAATATATTATAGATACTATAAAGTGTCTACTTTATTTTCTTCTTGATTCCAATAAATTATGGATAATTTTTAAAAAAATCTAAAAAACAAAACAAACTTGATTCTACAGAATTCTTCCAACGTTGATTGTCATGTTATCCATTTTTGATCAAGTCTTTCACTCTTTCACTGTAAACAACAAACAAAACTTTGAGAGCGGCATTTTGCTTTTTTGCTTAAAGACTTGGAAAACATGTCAAGATTTTCATAAGATAAAATTTGTCATTCTGTCCAGAAAAGGAATTTGACAGTTCAGCAGATCACATAGAGGCAAAATTGAATGAAAAGTAAAATGGCAAAACTGAGAAAGATTCTAGAGAATTAAAGCATATTTCCTATATACAAAGAAAATGTATGAATTGAAGCATACTGTTTTAACTTCTGTGTAAATGCATTGATATACCGTAGGTACGAGGCTACCAGGTGAGGAAGCTCTACAAGCAAAGGAGAGACGCGGTCATACTGCTGCAGGCTCACGGCAGAGGACTGCTGGCCAGAAGATTATTTCAAACAATGAAGGCTAATGTACCTGTTGTAAGTCTTGAAACGTAAAAATCAGTGTGTGAAGTGTGTTCCTTCATTTTCAAAGTGTTAGATATTGTGTATGAACACCTTCTCTCCTCCTCCATCATCCTTTGTTCACCCATCCTGACCCCACACAGAACTACATTTCAGGCCAGGAGGAAGATGTCCAAGAGGATATTGCATTAGCGCTCCAGAAGAAACTGGAAGTAGTTGTTGCCCAATTAGATCAAGTTTCAGAGGAGTCTGAACCAATCAGTGAGCAGGATTCAGAGGAGGAGGACGCGTTTGACCTCCACGCCATAACTGCTGTGGCAGTGGAGGGACAACAAACACCAGCATCAGAGGATTTTGAGGTAAGTCATTATGATCTCAGTTTTCAGATTACATGGATAAATGTCTTGATTTTCTTGTATTTTATACTGCATTTGTTTTTTTTAATTTTGCCTTTGAAAAGGGGCGGAATGTGGCACAGTCAGTGGAGGAAACCTCTAGTGAGACCTCAGAGCCAGAAGCTCCAGCCTCAACTATTTCTGAGGAAGATTATGAAGAGTATGATGACAGCAACGATGAGTTTTCCTTCTCCAAGTTCAGCTCCCTTCACTTCCAGGGCAACGCTTCCCACACCCACATCACCCAGAGACTCAAGCAGCCACTACTACTCCATGAGGATGAGGGTGACACATTGGTGAGAGGATAGACAGAAAACACAGGCAGGAATCTTAAAAATGTTTTATCTCTCATCAGCGTTCACATCAGTTTCTGCTCTTTATCTCCTCCAGGCATGCCTAACCGTTTGGTGGATTATCCTACGTTTCATGGAGGACGTTTCAGAACCAAAATCCCAGGGGCATGAATCGACTGCTCAAGCATCCAGCCGTTATTTGGCTCAGAGGCAGGGCAGGAGGCTGAGCAACCTGGTGGGACTCGACCAGGTAAAGTGGGAATGCAAAATTTTTCTGGTGCACATGAAAAAAAGTTAAAAAAAAAAAAAAAATTNTTAAAAAAAAAAAAAAAATTGCAGGAGCATCAACTGACACTGGTTTTTGACAGCTGATGGAATACCAATATATTTGGAGTGAAACTGCAGGTGGATAATCCTTTTGTCAATACAGTCGCTTTGGGAAAGGGAGTTGGAACACAATAGGAGTGCTGCACTAATACAGACTGGGCATGCCTTCATTAAAAATCATTTCTTAAGTCATAGTGGCTACATAATGTGCTCTTGTTGACAAATTCTTCTTCAAAACTNTTTTTTTTTTTTTTTTTTTTTTTTTTTTTTTTTTTTTTTTTTTTTTTAATCTAGGGTGGTCCCAAACTTCTGGCCTGTTGTGTACAAGCAGCTGAAATGAGTTTACACTGCAGGGTGTTGGACTCGACCTTAGGGATAGGGTGAGGAGCTCAGTCCTTTGCTTTGAAAGGCACCAGTTGAAGTGGTTTGGGCATCTCGTTAGGAAGCCTTCTGGACCCCTGACTGGGGAGGTATTTGAGGTGTGTACAACAGTGAGGACACCCTAAATACACTGGATGGATTCCATCTGGTCTGAGAACATTTTGGAATTCCCCAGGAAGAGCTTGAGAACGTGCCTCGGGAGAGGGACACGTGGGCTACTTTTCTGAGCATGCTGCCAGACCTGGAAAAGTGGTGGAAAAAAAGATAGATGGGTATTTCTTGTCTGGAAAGCAAGTGGAAATCAAAAGCTGCCCATAGATAAGCTACCAGTGAGAGTTAGGTAAACCAATATATGGCCCTAGTTGTATTGTAAGTAGCTGTTTCTCTGCTTGTAGATTATGCAGACCAGCAGCTGAATGCCAAATATCAACCATCACTCTTACTACTAATGTGTTTTCTGAATAGAAAATCCTGAGGAAGAACAGGAAAAAACATGGAAACAGAAGAGCCTCTACTATTCCCGAAGAGGTTAGCCCTAATATGATGATCATATTTATCATCGAGTTAAATGTATATCATATGCTGATTCTTCTTTTTGCAACTTCACCAGCCCGAGCAAATAACAGAAGAAGAGGACATCTTGATTGGAGAGGGTCCCACATTTGATCGCCCACTTTCCTCCCTGGAAAAACTGCACATCATTGTTGGATACGCTCTGTTGAGACCAGACATAAGGTAAAAGTATGCTTTTTACATGATAGGGTTGTTTGTGAACATCCCTATTTTCTCCCTGGTGTAAATATGTCCTAAATCTGTGGTTGTACTCACTGTTCTGATGTACCGTACCTGTCCTGGTTCTTACTGTTTTTATGTGTTCTGTACTGCACAGGGATGAGATTTACTGTCAAATCTGTAAGCAGCTGGTGAACAATAAGAACAAGACAAGCCGTTTGCAAGGCTGGATCCTCCTCTCCATCTGTCTTGGCATCTTCCCCCCCACAGACCTGTTCATGAAGGTAGTGCTGCAATAACTTGTTGTCAAAATATTATGTGTAGAAGATAAAACTTTGGAAATGATAGAGTTGTCATACATTTATGTAAACACTGCTGTTATTTTTGTAGTAAATGTGCTGCAAGAGAGAAAGCCAATGACATAAAGTAATAACATCAAACAGGAAGTACCACAACTGATTATGATGATTGTCTTTGTAGACTGAGATTTTTGTACATTTCATGGAACAACCTGGTTCTGGTTCTGTTAAACATACAGTATAATATAATGAATGACATTGTGTAAATATAGTCTTTTCCTCCCTGGCTTCTGATTTTGTAAGGCATACCTTTAAACATTTCAAATAAAACATAATTAAGTTTATGTAGAATTTTCCACTCAAAATCCATAGATGAATGTTGCACAAATTATTCTTCAGTAAATGCAGGTGTTTGGAAAATACTTCAAATTAGTATTGATGAAATCCAGTTTTTTACTTCCATTTGTCAATTACAGCCATCATATTTGCTTTATTCTATTCTATTCTATTCTATTCTATTCTATTCTACAGTATTTGGAGAGTTTTCTCTGTAGAGGNCTATTCTATTCTATTCTATTCTATTCTATTCTATTCTACAGTATTTGGAGAGTTTTCTCTGTAGAGGACCAAATGGTTACAGAGCTTATTGTACAGAGCAGCTGCATCGAATAATAACCAATGGAGAAAGAAAAGAACTGCCCTGTTGGATTGAGCTACAGGTAGAAACGCTGAATCAGGCCTGCTGTTTTTGTTTTGCTGGACAAAATCCCTGATCATTACATATCTGTTCCAGTAAAATGACAAATGAGAATGGGATTCCTCCCATCAATTAGCTATGAGATTCCAAATTATCATCAGGATTTACTGATTTCAATTCAAACTAATGTTTCTTCATTCTGCTGACAGGCTGCCAGGTGCAGACAGCCCATAGACGTGTCTGTAGCTTTAATGGATGGACAGACCATCATTCTGCCTGTGGACTCAGCCTGCACCTCTGCTGAAATCTGCCAAACTGTGGCAGAAAGAATTCAACTCAAAGACACGCAGGGATTCTCCCTCTATATCAGCCTCAGTGATAAGGTGGACTTGTCACCCTCACACACACAGTTTGTAGTTATACCATACAGATATTCCATGTCATTTATTTTTATTCTTAAAGGACCATACCACTTATTTTGCATGTTTGAGCCTAATGTATTCCATTTTCATACATGTAAGGTTACTGAGAATCATTTCCCAAAGGATAAAACAGTATTTCAGCTTTCCTGATATTTTCCAAATTCTCTTAATCTTTCCAAATCAAATATTCAAGTGATACACCCACCTTAAAAATCAGTGTTTTGCCTGCTAATAGTTACACAGCCTTATGAAGTCACATCGTTTAAACTTTTCGATAAACGCAGGTCTTCTTTTAGGACTATATTCCCCGGTGGAGACATACATTCACTCCACGCTTTTTATTGCACTTAAAAGCTAAAATTACGTAACTTCTAAAAAAGAGAAAAACCTGAATACATGTGTTGTACGTGTTGTTGTTGATAGGTAGTCCATCATTGGGAACAATGATGGACTACCTATCCCAAGAATATTTCAAGTATCAACAAGTTGATTTTAATAGCGTACCAGAATGAACTGAAACCAATGGCAGACTGGAAGGTAGGGGAAAAAAAATTAACTCACTGTTCCAGTAGTATGCTTTGGGAAATGGTTGTCAGTAACATTACGTGCATGAAAATTTAATATATTAGGCACAAATATGCAAAATGGTTGGTATGGTCCTTTAAAACATTTTCTTTTAAGTTTTTATCTCCACTCTATTTTTGGCTCCTCGTCTAATCTCATCTCATCCTCAGCATCATTTAATTTCCGTGAAGTGAAATACAGCGCAGGACATTTTAAGCCTTTTTTTTTTCTTCAGATGTGGTCTCTGGGCAGCTGTGGGAAGCATGTGATGGATGCAGTGTCTCAGTGCGAGCAGGAGATGAGGAGGCAGGGCAAGCAGGAGGAGGACACCTCCTGGACTCTCCTCATCCGTAAGGAGCTGTTCACACCCTGGCACAACTGCTCCGTCGACCCCGTCAGCACAGATCTCATCTATAGGCAGATCATCAGGGGAATCAAGTCTGGAGAGTACACCTATGAGAAGGTGAGGCTGTGCAGCGAGACAGCGTTTTGTGTATTTTGAAGTGCAGTGTTTATTATGTAGAGTGCAGCCCAGCAATAAATCTCTCCTTTGTGAAGCTTAGATGTTTCGTTTTTGTTGAGATTGTTGTCAGAAAGTAGCCGATTCAACTCTGAGCTGATTTTTTGAGGCCTTAAAGGACCATACCATCCATTTTGCATGTTTGAGCCTAATCTACTCAATTTTCATACTTGTAAGATTACTGACAATCATTTCCCAAAGTTTAAAACCGTATTTCAGCTTTTGCAAAATCTCTTAATCTTTCAAAATCAAATATTCAAGTGATACACCCACTTTAAAAATCGATGTTTTGCTTGCTAATAGTTTCGCAAAATTATGAAGTCACAGTCCTTAAAATTTTTCAATAAATGCAGATTTTCTTTTGGGACCATATTTCCCGGTTGAGACATACATTCACTCTGCTTTGGGAAATGATTGTCAGTAACGTATATGAAGTTGAATATATTAGGCTCAAGCATGCAAAATGGTCGGTATGGTCCTTTAAGTTGTGGTGGGACGCTTGACTGCTTTGTATTGAACAGTGTTTCTGATGTTTACACACAAGTATTAATTCTATTGTATTTTTTATTGATTGTTCATCAAAAAAGAATAGACGGACAGTGTGTAGTGTAACATAAAAGACATTTTAAATGGCAATGACTCATTTTTTTCTTTTATTTTATCATAACTATGGAATTCATGATATTCTGAATTTAAAAAGGCAGGTCTTATGGATTGCCTAGATTTGTGTGGTCTTGGATGGATTTTGCTGTCAAAAATTTTATTTATTTACTGCTGTATAAGTAGAAAAATGATACTCATTACTATTTAAAGATTTTTTTGTCCCTTGATCTGATTTCACACTAGGAACAAATGACACTATCAAGTATCCAGTTTCTCCTATTAGCAATCTGGATCAGGTTTCAAACCTCTAGATATGGTTTTGTTTCTGGTTAAAGAGTCAAGAAAAGAGTCAACAGACCCAGAGCACTGCCTGCAAATCAGTATAGTGGGGCATGGATAATTTTTGTTAATTTGAGACTTAAAAAAGTAACCATGGCATGTGTTTTTCTCTGGTTTTGCTTGAATTCTGAAGGAGATGTCACCAAATAGCGGCCTGAGGGCTACATCCAGCCTCGAACACAAATTATTTGGCCCCCTGACAAAATGTGAAGTATTTCTTTAATGAGGGTACATCAAACCTGTGTGTATTGTCTCCATCCAGTTGCAGTTGTATTTTTAGATTCATTTCAGTTTGAGTATATTGATGCCTGTTGATGAAAACAGCCAAATTATAGTGATGTTCCCATGAATGTCATTAAATAATTTGACCAAATAAAAACTGGTCATGCTGCAGTGACTGGATTAAAGCCTTTCCATTTTAAAAAATGAAAAAAAATTGAAAATGAAAAATATAAATATAGAATTTATATATAAGGGAAGACAAGTATCTTCTGTAGTTGACATGGAGAANCCCACCACCACCACCACCACCACCACCAATAAACAGTGCTGTCAATATCTGGCCTGCATCCAAAACTAATTTCTGGTGCCTGGTGTATGTAAAGGGGTTTTGTTTTGTTTTGTAGAGTTTTGTTCTGTATGTTATCATCATCTTTGCTCTTTCTTTATCATCTATTACATTCACGTGCTGTCCATCTGTTATCGGACAGAAAAAATAAAAAAGTAGCAGTAGTCAGGATCACAGGAACCAGCATTTGGGAAAAACTGGCATGAATAAAAGTTTTTGGTATTCAGTGTCAATATTTTTGTGAGCTACACATATTCAACACCTTCTCTAATGCAACATATTATATCCTGCCAGTGTTTCTTAGATCAGAAAATGAAATTTAAAAAAAAAATTGTGTCGACAAGTTCAGCTGTTTGCAACTAAATATTTATTTTATTTTATATATACTTTAAAATGTTTTGTGTCTCTCAGGAGGATGAATACGTCCAGCTGGCAGCACAGCACTATTACATCCAGTTTGGCTCTGAACACAACACGGAGAACGTCCGGAAAGTGGTTGAGGAGTGCATCAGCACCTCGCTCATTGAGAACAAATCTTTGGCAAAATGGATCCAGCTCATCAGCTCTGCACACTTACAGGTACAAATCAACCAAACAAAGAAGGGAAACAAAACAGTCTGTGCATAGAGTCTTCCCTTCTCAGTCTTCCCTTCCCTTCTCTGTTCATTTGAGCGTGCATACTTGTGTGTGTATATCATTATAGGTAGTCATTGTCAAAGTATTTATGCATTAGAGGTGAATCCACTCTTCGTGTATTTGGATTCTTCAGGGTCCGTACGTCAACGGGAAGCAGAGTGCAGGAAGTGTTAAAGGAGAATTAGTTGACTATGCCCGAGAGGAATTGCCCATTTACTTTTCCAAGTTTTATGAAGTAACAATGATGTCAGGTCAGTCTACAAATACACACACACACACACACACACACACACACACACACACACACACACACACACACACACACCCAGTACTATAATACAGGACAGAAATGACTCCAGAGGTTAAAGTTCAGAGTTTCCATTGTGGCCTTCATGTAATGCCATATTTCTATGACTTTACATTACTAAGTCAAAGTGCCTCCATGACTTTAAAATGGATTTGATTAATGGTTTGTTGTTGCTGTTTTTTATCCTGCAATATACTCAAATGACTCATTTGATAAATTCTCCCCCNCCCCAGATTGTCCAGTCTCCTCAATAAACTTTGGTTTCTGAACCTACCTGGAATCCACCGTTAAAGGACCGTATCACCCTTTTTGCATGTTTGAGCCTAATATACTCAATTTTCATACATGTAAAGTTACTGACAATCATTTCTCAAAGCATACTACTGGAATGGTAAGTTAAAAAAAAAATTTCCCCTACCTTCCAGACCGCCATTTGTTTCAGCTCATTGGTACTCTATTAAAATCAACTTGATACTTGAAATGTTCTTGAGATAGGTAATCCATCATTGCAAACAAGACGTGTATTCAGGTTTTTTCAAAGTTTTGTAATTTTAGNGATAGGTAATCCATCATTGCAAACAAGACGTGTATTCAGGTTTTTTCAAAGTTTTGTAATTTTAGCGCTTAAGTGCAATAAAAAGCACGGAATGTACAGTATATCTCCATCAGAGAATATAGTCCCAAAAGAAGATCTGCATTTATCAAAAAATTTAAACAACCATGACTTCTTAAGGCTGCGTATCTATTACCAGATGAAACATCAATTTTTAAGGTGGGTGTATCGCTTGAATATTTGATTTAGAAAGATTAAGAGATTTTGCAAAATATCAGGAAAACTGAAATACAGTTTTATCCTTTGGGAAATGATTGTCAGTAACCTTATGTGTATGAAATTTAATATATTGGGCTCAAACATGCAAAATGGCTGGTATGGTCCTTGAACAATTCTCTATGATACTACAGAAAATCTATGACCAGTCACAGCTAAGAGAAATAACAGACCGTTTATACTCCTGCTCCTTAAACCTTTGTGTCCACAGGACCTCCGTTGCCCAAAAGCAGGTTTGTTGTGGCTGTAAACTGGAGTGGAATCTTCTTTATGGATGGAAGAGACAGAATTCTGACTGAGTTTCTTTTTATTGAGGTGAAAGAAGTTCACATGATTAGGTATGAATAATTGCTCAGTCATGCAATTCGTATAGTTTAGCAATTATAGAGCGTTCTTTTCTCTTCTTTAAAAAAGGCCCAATTTAGACCATTTTCCATTTTAAACTAATAACATATAGTTGTGTTTCATCATCAAAGTCTAAAATCTCCCTGACTTTGTACTGACATTGACAAACCTGCAGTTAAAATACTGTGTATTGGCTCTTCATCTGACCATCTAATCTAGTCATCTAATAATCTGATTGGCCCTTTGCCATCAGAGCTTTTAAATTTATGCTGGCCAGTGTGAGGAGCTCAGACTGGCTAACTTTGCATCTTTATTTAACTTCATCTCATAAATATCACTTTTATAGTATTAAAAAAATAATTATCACTTATTAGTTGACTTCGGGCTCTTCTCTCATATTTTTTTGGATTTTTTTTTCCTGCTTAATATGTGGTGTTTTGTACTCCTGACTTTGCTCTTCTTGATTTATTTGACACCCTTGCAGAGCACTTTGTACTTGAGTTTGGAAATGTAAAACACAAATAATAAAGCTATGAATCTTATGGCTTGTGCAGTGACCCCAGATCCAGTAGCCAATCAGTGCATCTGGCCACAGTCAGAGGAGATTTTATCCTGAAGTGTGTGGAGGCTGTGGACTTGGTTGCAATTATAGAGGAAAACCTGAAAGGACTGCTGGAGCGCTCAGTGTACGCATTGGCCCAGCAGGATATCAACAAACCAGGTAAGAGTCGCAGACATGTAGAGTCACATACACACACACACACACTTAAGTATATGCAGGCATAAGCACATACATACTTCAAGAAAAAGTTACCGAACCCTTTGGAATTTCTTGGATTTCTGTAGTAAATGCTCATCAGATGTTGTCTCATCTTCACCAAAACTCACATTAAGACGAACATGTTCTACCTGAACTAATGATACAATTTTTTTTTTTTCCAATACTTTTTTTGAACATATTCTTCAATCATTCACAGTCCCAGCTGGAACAAAATGCTTGTAACTATGTGCTTAATAACTGGTAGAAATCCAAGAATTTTTTAAAGGATTCACTAATGTTTTCTTGAGCAATCTATATTTCATCTCATCTGCCTCTGTCTTCCCTCACTCACACCCCCACGCCACTCCCACAGAAGACCCCATGTTTCTGGTTTGTAAACGAGGCGACCTGTTGGTGATTGTGAAAGATGAAGAATATTCCCCTGATCAGACCTGGATCAAAGCAAAAAACGACCGGACATGTGTCAGCGGCGCTGTCTATACGGATATGGTGGAATTTCTGCCAACTCTCAGCAGGCCCAGTGACACAGTGCTGGTAGAGTTACATTTATATCCACAGAGAGAGAAAGAAATGGAGTAGTGAATATAATAGTACTTGACTTAAGGGACTATACCAGCCATTTTACATGTTTGAACCTAATATTTTCATACATGTAACATTACTGACTGACAGCCATTTCCCAAAGCATACTACTGGAACAGTGAATAAAGAAAATGTTTCCTACCTTCCAGACCACCAGTGGTTTCAGTTCATTCTGGTACGCTATTAAAATCAACTTGTTGATACTTGAACCATTCTTGGGATAGGTAATCCATCAAACCTGAATACACGAACAAGACGTGTATTCAAGACGTGTATTTTTTTAAGTTATGTAATTTTAGCGTTTAAGTGCAATAAAAAGTGTGGAGTGATCTGAAAATGCTTCCTGTTGTTCAGTTCTTCACTACAGCTTGAATGCACCACTAGGAAGCATTTTCAGAATACTCCAGGCTTTTTATTGCGCTTAAGCACTAAAATTACATAACTACGAAAAAAAACCTGAATACACGTCTTGTTCGCGATGGTGGATTACCTATCCCAAGAACATTTCAAGTTGATTTTAATAGTATACCAGAATGAGCTGAAACCAGTGGTGGTTTGGAACGTAGGAAAAAAAAATTAATTCACTGTTCCAGTAGTATGCTTTGGGAAATGATTGTTAGTAATGTTACATGTATGAAAATTGAATATATNACTGTTCCAGTAGTATGCTTTGGGAAATGATTGTTAGTAATGTTACATGTATGAAAATTGAATATATATTAGGCTCAAATATGCAAAATGGCCAGTATGGTCCTTTAAGTTTACAAAAGGTCACAGGTTGTACACAGATGAAAAACTGCACAGAACGTATTTAGGTAGAGAAGTACAGATATTGCTGTTTTTCTGCAACCATAAGGAAAATGGCGCATGCTACTCATAAGTAAGTTTCCTCTAACCCACCAGCAACTGCTCAGTCCACACCAGAGGAAAACCTCAACAACACAAAGTGCCCCACAGAGAGAGGAATCACTGGCTCCTGCCTCGATAAAAGAGTTTGCACTTGAGTACTTCAGGTAATAATATTTTACCGCTCACTCCCACTGCTGTCATACGCCAAAGAAACGATCTGCAGTCCCATGCATTTCTAATCACATGGATGCCAGATGGGTTGAAATATTGAAAATATCAGGAAGCAAGCAACCCTTTTTCATATACCTGCTCACATTACAGGTCACCAAGTAAAGATGTTGGTCATCAGGGAGTGTCTAAAGGGGCCAGCAGGGAGAAGCTGTGGGCTTGTACCAAAGAACCTCTCAAACAGCCACTGCTGAAGGACCTGGTACGCAATTCTGAGCTCAACTACTTGGCCTGCAATGCTTTTACTGATATCCTTTAATAATCAGGTAATCTACAAAAATTGCCGATATTTGTCATTCTAAGGTCACCGTCTTTTCTGTGAACTGCACCCCTAAAAGAAGAGGCCTTGAAGGACCATATCAGTGATGTGTTAAGCCCAATAAATACTACCCACATACATGTTAGGTTACTAACAACCATTTTCCAAAACATAAAACCGTATTTTAGTTTTCCTGATATTTTGCCAAATCCTCTAATCTTTTGAAATCAAATGTTTGGTGCTACACCCACCTTAAAATTCAATGTTTTGCCAGCTAACACCGATGCAAGGTTGTAGAAGGCACAGTCGTTTTAATTTCTCTATAAAAGCCATTTTCTCCTGGGACTATATTCCTTGGAGGAGACATACATTTTCTTCCATGTTGCTCTGTGTAAATAGGTCAAATTAAGTAACTTTGACTAAAAATAAGAACGATGTTTGTTTTGCTGTGATGGATTACTTATTTAAAGCACATTTCAAGTCTCTACAAGTTGATTTTTAAAGCGTACTGGAATGAACTGAAATCAATGGCAGTCTGAAAGGTAGGAAAATCAAATTTAATATTAACAGCTTAGTAGTATGTTTTGAAAAATGGTTGTCAGTAATGTAACATGTATGTACTTTGTATATATTGGGCTCAAACATGCAAAACGACCAGCCCTTTAAATTTTGTCTGCAGTATGTGAAGGCACCCTGTTTTATACAGGCCACTGTGTATTTTATATACTCTTTGTGTGTGAGTTCTTAACTTTGGCTGCTACCTATCCTGAAGTACATGGGAGACTACCCCATCAAACATGCTCGTAGTGCTGTGGAGCTCACCGACCAGATCTTTGGTCCTGCCACCCAGCATGAAGCTCTGAAGGATGAGATCTACTGCCAAATTATGAGACAGATGACCAGCAACAACAACAGGTGCAGCTTCTGAGTGTTTGCTTTGTATGCATGCACTTACATATAACATAATTCTGTATTATCAGGCTTTCACAGAAAATAAAGTGTACATATAAAGGCAGAGCCAAAGCATTTATCTATTATCTAAATCAGATTCATCTCATGCACCTTTCTTTGTCTCTAATCCTCTTGAAAATCTCTCTCTCTCTCTCTCTCTCTCTCTCTCTCTCTCTCTCTCTTGCTCTCTCTCTTTCTCTCTCACTCGCTCTCAGGTTGAGCATGGAGCGTGGCTGGCAGCTGATGTGGCTCTGTTCAGGCTTGTTCCCGCCCAGTAAGAATTTGCGGAGGCACACTCAGCGCTTCCTGGAGTCGCGGCACAGAGACCCGCTGGCTGCTGGCTGCTTACAGAGGATGCTTGGGATGCTCAGGTCAGACTGCACACACACTCACACACACACAGAATCGTGAAATAATAAATCACATGTAAGGAGAATAATCTCAGAGTTGTCACTGTTTAGA
The DNA here is from genome assembly GCA_014773175.1 of Lucifuga dentata. NCBI lineage: Eukaryota > Metazoa > Chordata > Actinopteri > Ophidiiformes > Bythitidae > Lucifuga > Lucifuga dentata. Next base: position 39,266 of record VXCM01003747.1, on the reverse strand, counting down.
AAACAGATACTCTACGAAACACACAAATACAAGGAAGAGGAAAAATGCAAGGGTCACAGGTACAATACACTGTTACAACTCTCAGGGCCAAGATGTGTGTGTATGCAAATTAAATCTCTTCATGAAGAGGAGAGTCTTTGGAAGTTTTTAATTGTCTCATAGTGTTCATCAAGGTTCCTATCCAAATCTTTTATCAATGAGCTGCCTTTTTCATGTTGGTAAATAAATGTATTGTTCTAAGCATGTGTCTGGAGAAACTAATTGTTCTTTCCAGTTAAAAACAAAGAGTTTTTATATTGATAAGCAGCCTGGTATCCACAGTCACTTCATAATTTTGCACAGGTTTAAGTCCCAGTAAACACACTGCAGGACACATTGAAAATTAGACCTGACAAATCTGTGACAAAAAGCATTTTAACACCAGGTCATCCCATAAAAGATGGAATGATGAGCTCCGGTTACTGCTGTAGAGCATACAGCTGCAAGAAAAAGTTAGTGAATCCTTTGGAATTACCTGAATTTCTGCATTAATTATTCAGAAAATGTTGTCTGATCTTCACCCAAGTCATTGTAATGGAGAAATGGACAAACACAATCTGCTTAACCTAATTTACTAACAGTTGTGCTTTTCACGTTTTTAATGAAACACATTTAATACCGAGCAGAAGCTCCTTTACCACGATAACCTAACAGTCTAACCACAATCCATGTAATTCCAAAGTATTCTTTTCTCTGTGTGTGTATGTGTGTGTGTGTGCAATAAATTATTTTCACTGCTTTGTTCTTTCAGTGTGGAGCCAAGACAGTTTCCTCCACATCAGGTGGAAGTGGACGCCATCCAACAGAACAGCTCCCAGATCTTCCACAAAGTCCACTTCCCAGCCAACACAAGTGATGTAAGACACAAAAGCCTGTGAGACGAGCATCCATTAGCACACACACACTCTCACACCTTTTAGCCCTTTGACATTCTGGTCTTGCTTCCTTGTAATCACCAACCCAAACCTGGATTATTTATTAGATTTGGTTGATTTTTAGCTCTGAAGAGGAGGATTGATTGATCAATAAAAAGCAGTTTGGTCTTTAAAGGACCATACTGTCTATTTTGCATGTTTGAGCCTAATATATTCAATTTTCTCTATGTTACATTACTGACAATCATTTCCCAAAGAATAAAACCGTATTTCAGCTTTCCTGATATTTTGCCAAATCTCTTAATCTTTCAAAATCAAATATTCAAGTGATACACCCACCTTAAAAAATCGATGTTCACCTGCTAATAGTTACACAGCCTTATGAAGTCACAGTTGTTTACATTTTTTGATAAATGCAGGTCTTCTTTTGGGACTCTATTCCCTGGTGGAGACATACATTCACTCTGCGCTTTTTATTGCACTTACATGCTAAAATTACATAACTTCTAAAAAAAAAAACCTGAATACACTTTTGTTTGCGATGATGGATTACCTATCCCAAGAACATTTCAGGTATCAACAAGTTGATTTTAATCGCATACCAGAGTGGTGAAATGGTGAAATGGCGAAAACCAATGGCAGTCTGGAAGTATTCTTTGGGAAATGACTGTCAGTAAGGTAACATGTATGAAAATTGAATATATTAGGCTCAGACATGCATGATCACTGATATGGTCCTTTAATTGTGCTATTGAAGTCAAACCTGTTTTTGATTTTTTTTTTTTTTTTTTNTTTTTTTTTTTTTTTTTTGTATTGTTGGATTTATTTAGATAACTTCTTTATAAATTTGCATATTTGTTCTTATAGGAAGCATATGCCTGGGTTTTACTGTGTTTTAAAGTGAGAGTCCAAATTAAGTTTGTTATTCATGCAAATATGTCCGTCGTGTTTCCTTGCTTACCTGCTGTTGCTCTGTAGCTGTTTGAGGTGACATCAACAACCAAAATCAGTGGCCTGCGTTGCAGCATCGCAGATCAGCTCAGTCTGAGTTCAGCCGACGGATACGGCCTCTACCTTAAAACACCAAACAAGGTGGGGGTTTGGGGTTTAAGAGGTTTGGATTTATTCCCATAGAATTGCTTTTACCCACAATCTTTCTGATGCAAGTTTACTTACAGATATTTTAGCTAGTAGATACAGTGTGGAAAAGAAAAGATGACTGAAGATGTGTCATTGGCCTCAGGGATTTCTACTTAGAATAATGGGACATTTACTGGTTTGGATTTCATATATTATCATTTCATCCTATTTTTATCTCCATAGGTCTTGAGTTTGGATGACCAGAAGTATTTCTTTGACAGTTTAAGGCAAAATTATGACATCCCCAAGAAAGTAAAAAGGATGAAAGAAGGTGATTCACCATAGCAACAGCTTTAGTTTTTATATCTAAGTTTCTCTCTCTACTTACAATTAAAGCTTTTTTTTTTTTAAGCAGGTAATGCATCCCCTATGATAGTGATGTTTCAGAGGAAGCTTTGGTTCAACGTGATCCCAGGGAAAGACCTGGTTGCAGACTTCACCTTTCATTTTCCCCAGGTATCTAACTCAACCATGCCGCATACTTATTTCAGTAACAAACCCATCATAATGCTTTAATCTATGAACCAGAAAGGCCCTTCAGATCCTCTGGTGATTGCTCTTAACTGTCCCAAAGAGCAGAACTAAAACTTTCAGCGATGCAGCCTTTAGCCATTATGCTCCAAGCCGCTGGAACAGGGTTCCTGAGGATCTGAGACGAGCTGAAAATATTTATATTTTTAAACATAGACTTAAAACCCATCTGTTCAGCCTGGCTTTCATGTAATGTTTTAAAATTTTATGGTATCTTATTGTTTTTATACACTTTTAATTTTTTCTTACTGCTTATTTATTAGTGTTTTATGTGTTATCGGTGCTTTTATTTACTATTATTTTGATGTACATTAGTCTCACATTCTGTTTTTAATACTTCTGAAATTTGTCAATTGCCTATAAAGCACTTTGAATTGCATTGACTTGTATGAAAGATGCTATATAAATAAAGTTTGATTGATTGATTGATCATAATACGTGAACCCTCTCTGTCGTCATACAGGAGATGCCCAAGTACCTGCGGGGGTACCACAGCTGCACCAGAGAGGACATGATCAACCTGGCCGGGCTGCTCTTCAGAGTCAAAGTGGATTCGGACAGATCAGAGTTTGTCATGATCCCCAGAATGCTGAAAGATCTGGTTCCAGCTGACCAGCTGAAACTCATGTCTCCCGATGAATGGAAGAAGGTGAAGGAAGGAAAGGGGCGGGTTAAAAAAAAAACAAACTAATAACAAAGACAGAAGCTTGGCAGACATTGATGACATGTTGATTGCTAATGCATAAAAGTGGAAAAGATGTTTAAGAGGAGGGCAGAGCTTTTATTCGACTGTTTCTGATGTAACTACTGAGTTTTATCTAATTTGTGCTTTTTTTGTCCATCTCGTAGCAAATAATTTCTTCCTACAACAGGCAGAGTGGGATCACCGTGAAAGAGGCCAAAGTCGCCTTCCTTCGCTATATCTCAAGGTGGCCCACCTTCGGCTGTGCTTTCTTTGAAGTGAAAGTGAGTGATGGAGTGAAAGCTGAGTCAGAAAGTGGTGCTGGAAGAGCAAATTTGAAAATTATTCATAATTTGCAATTTTATTTTACTTTGCAGCAAACTTACGAACCAAGTTACCCAAGTACTGTTTGGCTTTCCATCAGCAAGCAAGGTGTCAATTTAATAAACCCAAAGACAAAGGTATGTTACTATGTATATTATGTATACATGTATGTGTGTATGTATATGTGTGAATGAATGTACTGTATGTATGTGTATGTGTGTGAATGTATCTAAGTACAGTATGTATGTGTGTGTGAATGTATGCATGGTATGTATGTGTGTGTGTGTGTGTATGTGTGAATGTATATATGTGTGTATATTGTGTGAATGTATGTATGAGTATGTGTGAATGTACTGTATGTATATACTGTGTGTGTGTGTGTGTCAATGTATGTATGCAGGTATGTGTGCATGTTTGAATCTATGTATGAGTGTATGTGTGTGTGAATGTATGTATGTGTGAATGTATGTGAATGTACTGTGTGGTGTGTGTGTGTGTGTGAGAATGTATGTGTGAATGTATGTATGTGTCAATGTATGTATGAATATGTGAATGTGTATGCATTAGTGTAGGTGTGAATCTATGTATGTTTGTGTGTGTGTGTGTGTGTGTGTACATGTCTTACTTGTAATTTTATGTTATGACTTAATCCCTTCCCCATCTTACTGTATTGTATTTTTTCAGTATATATTGTTCTGTCTTGCTAATAATATATTACTAATTAAAATAGCCTAATCATAATTAAAAACCCTTTAGGAGTTGCTGGTTATGCATCCGTTCAGCCGCATCACCAACAGCCACAGCGGCAGCGCCTTCTTCCAGATGACGATCAGCAATCCGGTGAGAAGAAACACCATCACATGTGAAACTGTAAAGGTGAGTATCTGTCTTTTAAATTCTGTTTCATCAAACTTTTGTCAAAATGCTTCTTGCAGAATTTTTTAAGTCTTGCTGACCAATATATGCTTTCTCTCTTTTCTCAGGGTCACATGATGGAAGACCTTATTAAATCTTACATCAGCATGTACGAGAGGGAGCGGCGGGCCTTTCAACCGAGGAACAACATGTTTTCCTGAGGCATCATGGGAAAAAGGATAGAATGGACTACACTCTTAGGTTAATGTATTTAATAAACTGTATTTAAATGGCAGAATTATTCATAACACGCGCTTCCACCAAAACAAAATGGAGAGATGTTTCCTTTTTCACTGTCTTCTGTGCAATTCACTGTGAGAACTGTTATACTGTGTATCAAAATTGGCTCAGTATCTTGAGACATTTAATCTTCAGATATTTACTATAATAATAATTTATCAATACAGGGCTGAATTTATGATGAAAATTTTTAGATGAAAATGCAGTATGTACTTCAGCATCATATGTACTCTCAACAATTTTATGTTAATATTTGTTTTGTGACTTTCTATCATAAATTCTGACTCAATTTATGACCATTTCATGAAAGCTTTTAGGTTTGTTGAATAAAACCATGTTTCTTTCTGGGCGACGACTGTATGGGATAAAAGAGATGAAAGTTTTATGATTCTGACAGCAACAACATTTATTTCTCTTTTGAATGAACAGAAAAGGAACTGGTTAGTTAGCATGAGCAGTGACAGCCGCCATGGTTGAACAGAAAGGGAAGAGCAGCAGTGTAAGGAAAAGGTAAAATAAAAAGTTCAGTGTGAACAGCCTGATGAGGAAACAAAATTACCTTTAAGGGAAAACAGAAAATACTACCACTTAAAGTAGATGATCAGATTTAACACTGTTGTAATGAAAACTGATCTTGGCATGATTCTGATTAGTTTTCAACATAATAATAGGTCACTTTGACCCCAATTTATTTTTATTTATTTTTTCATAAATTATTTTCAGTCATTGCCTTCTTTATGTGGGATAGTGTTCAATTTTCCTCGAATTAATCTTTTTTTTTTTTTTTTTTTTTTTTTTTTTGCCTTATTGGGCTATTTAAACCTCAGGGTTGTGTGAGTGTCTATAGATTTGATTGACACCTCCCAGGTTGCCCTGTTATTTTTGGTACACCTATCAAGGTGGAGTAAGTACCTTTATAAGTAATTTGGTCACTTTAGGAAATTCCTAAATTAGCTGTATACATATTCAGATTGAAAGGTGCTTGGGTGTCTGAACATGAGAATTAAAAATACCCATTTAGCTGGTGGAGGAAAAATGGTACAAAAGTATTCTTTAATTCCAGTGACCCCAGAGAACAAAATGTGTTCAAGAACAAAAACACTATTAAGGGAAACCAAAATAGATAAAATATATAGCCTCCATATTTTGTTATTGAAATCCTTGTTTTGGGGTTTTTTAAAATTTAGAATCAAACGCTGCTGTCTTTAGTGATACAGCACCTTGTCAGAAATGACAAGATTCCTACACAAAATAATATATAAAATCATAATATAAAACATTTGTCAGTTCTCAGCTGAAAGTATTTTTTCCACTGAAGTTTCTGCTGAGTGTTTTGGAGTGTACTGTACTGTCTACATGAATATTTTAGCTTTAATTCTGAAAACACATACTTATTCTATATTCAGGCATAGAATATTTTAGCTTGTGCCCGTGTTTTCACCTTATTTTCAAACCTTTATTAATGCCATTCTACAGGCTCCTTGTTACGGGCCCAAATGTGTGTCTTTTTCACGCAAAGTGAGGGCAGTTTTCCGAATGCCAGACACCACTCCCAGATTTCCATGGGACATTTGATGCTCCTGGAATGGCCTGACTGCTCCTTAAATATCAGTCACTGGGCACTTCCTTTCCACATAACACAACTCCAGTTTCATACCTGAAACCACTCCACAAACTAGCGCTTGTGTGTGTGTGTGTGTGTGTGTGTGTGTGTGTGGTGTATAATATAATGTAGCAGACTGCTTATACAACCCTGCTCATTGCCTGTCAAGACTATTGCTCTGTTACCATGGAAACCATGTGACCAAAAAATCAGGTTACCATGGGCAGGTGCATATGAGGTGCAGTACGATTGTTTGTGTCTCAGTCTGTTTCCTGATGCAATCTGACTGCAAGGGAAACAGGAGCTTGACAGACAAGAGACGGTGTGTACACTTATTGCAATTTTGAATGTTTTCTTTGAGTCAATCGATAATTAATTTTCAGTGTTATTAGAGGTAAAACGTGGATTCAACCAGACATACCATCCATTTTTGGAGGAAGTTGGTGAGAATTTTAAGAGATAGCAGGACACACTTTGTGTTAGAGTGAGTTTATTGTCATTCTAAATGAATATGAAATTTAAGCGAGTAGGGCAAAATGTAGGCCAAACAGCTGAAGGGGAAGTCTTGCTGTATTGGCTGTGTGTGTGTGTGTGTGTGNGGTGGGGGGGATGCCCTACAAGAAGGCAAAGGCTTTTTGATGCACTGCACCAAATCTGGAACAAAAGACCTTAGAGCCCACACTACATTACTATCTTCCCACATACCCACACAAACACACACACACGCACACACCTCAGCAAATTATAATTCAACATTATACAACAGGAATTGTAAAATTAGCATATGACCATCCCCATTTAACACATTTGCACTTGGGACAAAGGGACACACTGGCCAATGTGCATGTAGATACTGTAGCAGCTATTATATCATAATAACAGCACACTTATGAATGAGGAAGAAGGGCTAAACATACTGTGAATGTATGTGTTATAATGAAGTTTTGTCTGGGATGTGTCATATTACTGGGCAAATATGCTCAGACATGGAATTAGCTCTATGTTACTATTTGCAACACACAGGGTTATAAAAATATGATACACAAAATACAAGTTTTTTTTTAAAAAATGACAAAAATATGTCAGCAGATACACAGTACAGTATACATATATCCTCAGATAGATAGATAGATAGATAGATAGATAGATAGATAGATAGATAGATAGATAGATCAGTAAGTGTAAAATATTATCTGCTGCTTAAGTTCATAATTTTCATGAAGATGTCATAAGATTTTATCTATTTATATAAATATGTATTATATATATGTAGATTAAGATAAAATTTGTTCTCCCTGTCTGCAAAGAAAATAAAGGCATTTTATTCTATAGATAGATAGATAGATAGATCAGCAAATGTGCAATATTCTCTGCTGCTGCTTAAGTTCATTATTTACATGAAGATGTCATAAGATTTTATATATTTATATATGTATTATATAGGGTATATATAGATAAAGAGAAATTTTGTTCTTCCAGTCTCTGCAATGACAATAAAGGCATTCTATTCTATAGATAGATAGATAGATAGATAGATAGATAGATAGATAGATAGATAGATAGATATGTTCTGCCCTTTCACTTCTCAAACAAGTTTCAGCCATTTTTTTTTTCATGGCGTTTGTTGTTTTCATCACCGTGAGGGCAGAGGCTGTTCTCGGGTCGACGCAGACTGGTGTCATGCACTGAACCTCAGGCTGCTTTGGAGGCTGAAAAGATCCCGGATCAGTGTGTGTGTGTGTGTGTGTGTGTGTGTGTGTGTGTGTGTGTGTGTATCATGCCATCCCCCACCGCGGCCGCTAGGTGCGCGCAGCCTCGCGATAGCCTCGCCTACTAGAATCAAAGCTCCGCTCGCGGAGTGGATGCTGACAGGCGCGCGCGGTGCGGTCATCATGCAAAGGTTACACCGGATCCGTTTTACTGAGTGTGTANCTGACAGGCGCGCGCGGTGCGGTCATCATGCAAAGGTTACACCGGATCCGTTTTACTGAGTGTGTAAAGGAGCCGCTCCTCCGCTGGACAGACAAGGGAGCACAATGCGAGACGTTTAGCGACACAAGCACGGACTAACTCGCGTTCACTGGCCGGTTAGGCGACAGCAGGTGTCAAACGATGGAAGCAAGTTGGGGATTTCCGCGAACGGCAGTGTGTACGCTCGCTCCTCTCAGCGGTAAAGTGGCTTCATGAGTGTCCAAAGTAACAGTGGAAGTGGTGGTGGAAGTTTGGAGGCGACGCCATCTTGGTCGCAGCTCTCCTCGTCCCCAACGATTTCTCAACAACAAATAACGGCGACCACAAAGAGCAAGGAAGGTATCTGAGCTCACCAAGTGCCCGACCGACTCTTATTCTGCTTAAAGTGTGTCATTAGCAGGAGAAGAGGAATATTTTGGCCGCGTCGAGCTGACGTTAGTGGAAGTAAAAATGGATGACAAGTTCACTGATGCCGTGAATTGGAAGGCAAACGTCAGCTGTCAGTTCATTTGATGGCCAGTCTAAGTAGCAGCGAGCTATCAATGTTTGCACAAAGGCAGCTAGCTTGTTGTTTTGTGTCTGTCAGATTTTTAGAGGATTTCCTGACACTCGTAGCTGTGGATACGGTGACAGTTTTTGTAACTGTTTGTCTCCTATCAACAGCATGCAGTTGGACATGAAGCAGCATAGCTTTACATGCATACATTAACGCATTGCAATGCGTGACCCTGCTGCTGTGAACTTAAAAACAGGCCCTGGATTTTACTTTAGTGTTCGCAGTTCGGACGCATCTGTTTGTCCACGCTGTCGTAGAAATCATCTTTATTTACCCGATGGATTTGATGTGACAGTGCAGTAATCATAAGTACAATCTCTGTTACATATTTACTATACGCCAGTTAAACGCATTAGCTACGGTGTTAAAAGGGTAATTAGACAGTAAGTATTTGGGTTAAACTCGGTTACAACGTACATTTGCGTTATTTACGTTTCAGAAATAATTCTCAACCTGACACACTAAACACAATAGGAAGGAATCGCCCTGGAATGATATGATATATAGCTTTGCCAAGTTATTTACACTAACTCCAAACACTCCTCTGTCCTTAGATAACCTCACATGAGCTGTGTGTAGTGTGCAGTCATTCGTTTACAGAACAAACGTTTGCTTAGTTGCCTTATTATTCCTTTTAGGGCTTGTCCGGTGTTAGGAGCTCTGTAAAGATGACAACCAGGAAATGTCCAATGAGGAAACAAACACATTCAGAAGCATCCAGCAGGGAGCAGAGGAGCACTGTTTCCTTCCCTGGAAACCCATTGTCATAGAAGTAGGCACAGCTGGTGGCTTTATCAATCATTGTGCAGCCATTTAACACATATGGTTCTTATGTTTAATGTTTAAGTTTACCACTCAGACATCTACAAATGTGGCTGTACAGGGGAAAGAGCTTCTGCTAATGTTAAAGCTGTCTCCTGTTTTCCCTCAGCACAACGGATATTGACATACAGGTGTATCCTCTTGGATTGAATGTGTATCTGTCCCATATGTGTAAATTTATTATGAAAAATTCAGGATAAAAGTTACGATTGCAGATTGCTGTGGCTTAGTCTGCTTGAAATCTAGTTCACTCTGCAATGAGACCGTGCCCAGATAATGGAGAGGCTGGTGGAAGATTTTTTTGGAATTGATGGATTTGCTCCACTCAGCCTTGACTCTTCTTCTTGGCTCCAGATTCCTGGACTGACCTTCCCAATTCAGTTGAAACATCAGTTGTCAGTCCCTGATCTGCTATTTGATAAAGTATCTCCTGTTATCTCTGTTGAATTGAATTTTGTCACCCCCCCCCCNCCCCCCCCCCCAATATCTGTCATTTTCTCAAATACTGCCATCTGATGATTGTATATTTGTTTTCAGTTTACAGCAGTTTTGTCACAGTAATGTTTTCGCAGCGCAGTCTCTCCGCTGCTTCGCACTAGTCATCATTAGTTGCTTGGTGATGATGTAGATCTTTAACCTTCCTCTGCTGAATCCCCTTTATACCCAGGCCCCATGGAGGAGCTGCAGAGTCTGGATCCCAGGAGGCAGGAGCTGCTGGAGGCCCGGTTCACAGGAGGTGTGAGTGGAAACACAGTAGGAAGCACTGGGAGCACCAGTGGAGGTGCCAAGGTAACCTCCACACAGAAAAATGAAAGCTTTGTGTTTGAGATATGTCACATGCCAAAGTATTAACACAGTGACACACCCAGTAATCAACGAACTGGATTCCTACCAGTCCTGGAAGGCTAGCAGTCTGCCCCAGGCTTTGTTTCTCTGTTGCTTACATCTCATTTTGTAATTATTTTTTTTAAAGGGCCAAACCACCCATTTTGTATGTTTGAGCCTAATATGTTCAATTTTCATACATGTAAAGTTACTGACAATCATTTCCCAAAATATACTACTGGAACAGTGAAGACTGAGTGGAACAGTGAAAATGTTTTCCTACCTTCCAGACCGCCATTGGTTTCAGTTCATTGTGGTATGCTATTAAAATCAACTTGGGATAGGTAATCCATTATCATGAGCAAAATGTGTATTCAGGGTTTTTTCAAAGTTTAGTAATTTTTGCATTTAAGCACAATAAAAAGATGTATCTGTTCCGGGGAATATAGTCCGAAAAGAAGATCTGCGTTTATTGAAAAATTTTAACGGCCCTGACTTCATAATTTTGCCTAACTGTTATTAGACGAAACATCGATTTTTAAGGTGGGTTTATCGCTTGAATATTTGATTTTGATTTTGATCTTGAAGATTAAGAGATTTTGCAAAATATCAGGAAAGCTGAAATACAGCTTTGGAAATGATTGTTATGAAAACAGTATATTAGGCTCAAACAAGCAAAATGGACGGTATGGTCCTTTAAAGAGTATTGGTTTTAACAGGTCGGGATTGTTGCATTTTCTTTCAAGAATTCAAAATAGCTGGATATGAATTCGTAGACGTCACTATTACAAAACAGTACATCATAAATAGTTAAAAATTCACATTTTAAAATAAAGAAAATAAATGAGTTAAGGAAATATACATGACAACTAATAACAAGCATCTTCTGTCAGTAATAGTAAACAATAGGCATTATTGACTACAGAATACACCCTCACGTGCCTCCCATACTCAGTATTTCAATACAATAATGTTCAGTAACATAATTAAATGGCCCCATATTTTCTAAATTTTTGATCATCTGTTTGATTTCTGAATTTTTTTAGGGTCTGGCCAATGAGTCTTCTAACCACAGCTACGGCAGTCTCGGCTCATCGAGTGACAAGGAGTCAGAGGTAAAAACAAAACAACCCAAACACACACACACACACATGGTCGTATCTGCAATACACAGATGCCACGGTGGTCTCCGCATGGTTGGAATGTACTTTACTGTCTGTATGACAAGAATATATGTGGGTTATGATGAATTACCCACTAGATTTAGTCTCATTAATTATTGAGAAGACATGAATAGTAGTAAATGTTGCTCATTACTCAGATACCCACAGTGAAGCCGGTTAAACACAGATAAACTCTATGTTGCATAACCTGCTGGTCGCCCCGTCTCTCCCACTACCTCCACCTCTCTCTTTCTTCTCTTTCTAGAACTCTGATTTGAAGCGAGGGAGCTCTCCTGCCTACTCGGTGTGTACTCTCATTCGCTGCTGCTTCTATTTTGAACAACACTGCCTCTGGAATCGGCTTCGTTAGTAGAAAACAAGGGATTTATGTTTTATTTTTGCTTTTATTTCGTTTCGCTCAACAGACCCCAGAAAAGAAGCACTCCGAGTCTTCAAGAGGGCGAAAGAGGAAAGCTGACACCTACTCTGAGAGCAGCCAAGGTATGAGTGACACTTGCACAAAATCAGTGTGATTAAGGCGTCTGTGCATCGGTGACAGCCTGCGTTCAAACTTTATTCATCTCCGATTCAGGGAAAACCTCCACACGTGGGCCCAAGATCAGCGACTACTTCGATGTGGGTATTGCCGCAAATGCCGTCATTCCAATATGTCGTTATACTAATCATTTTGAACAGCTACTTGAATCTGTCCATTTTGTTTCCTCTGCAAAGTTCCAGGGTGGAAATGGTTCCAGCCCAGTCAGAGGCCTCCCGTCAACCCGCCGCTCGCCACAAAACTCACACTCTGCCCCAGGATCAATTGTAAGCCTTCCCCATACANTCAACCCGCCGCTCGCCACAAAACTCACACTCTGCCCCAGGATCAATTGTAAGCCTTCCCCATACAGCAAAATGTCTTACACAAGTTTCATGCAAATCGGGTGAATGTTTTTCTGTATTATTATTACATATTAGAATAATAATTATTTGCCCGTAGATCCGGCAGAATAGCTCTTCTCCCACCAGTCTCTGTTTTGGCGATCACAATCTAAGAGCCTCCTCCAGCAAGTGTGTCCAGGTAGTGTGGCACACACACAAACACACAGATTTGACACTCTTTTCCTTATCAGAATGAATACATCTCTAGAGTAAGTACTGTTCATTGATTAACACACCTCTGATACCTCTCTGTCTGGGCCTCTCAGACGGAGTTGACAGGCCTGAAACTAGCTGCCCTGGAGAGCAACAAGAGTTTGGATCTGGAAAAGAAAGAGGGGAGAATCGACGACCTGCTCAGGGTGCGTTCGGTATCTGTACTTGTGACGGTGAATGTATGAGATGTGATTAGTGAATATACTACAAGATGTCATTTCTGGTTTTATCTAAACCACGTTTATAATTGGACAACCAGCGTTAACGGTTTCCTGTTTGTCCGTTCCAGGCTAACTGTGATCTGCGGAGACAGATCGATGAACAGCAAAAACTCCTGGAGAAATACAAGGAGCGGCTCAACAAGTGTATCACCATGAGCAAGAAGCTGCTTATAGAGAAGGTACGAGTCTTGGCTTGCATGGACATTTTTGTATGTTTATGTACACCTGTGGAAAAGAAATGCCGACCTTCTTTTCAAAATGCTGTCTTATCATTTCTTCTTGAAAAAAAAAAATCAAAAATTTAAAGCTTCATTAAGACATAATTCAAGATGGAGTTCCAAAGCAAACTTAAAAGCAACAGATCCTTTTTATAGTATAACTGGTTATCAAGTTTATGTGGTTAATACGCATCATCATCATCTCAATATCAAAGATGTAAAGCTCCTTGATTGCAATGTTAGCAAACAATGGCTACTTAAAGGGGGGCACTATTGATTTCATGCATCAAATTGAGTTTACTGGTCATAGGAAGCCCCATCAGCGTCTAAAAACACCCGCATAAAGAACTTTGTGGGTTTTAGAGGGTGCTGTGCAACATGAGGAAAAAATTACCCTTATGTCGTCACATCATTTACTTTCTCTTGGTGCTAAATACAAGTTTGAAAACTAAAGCCACCCATAGAAGTTGTAGCTGCAGGCTGTCCAGCTAGCCTACAGCTAGCTCAACACTAGTGAACAACAACATGAACAGGTAGCTTAGCTTCTTAGAGCATAGCACAACTAAGTACAATCTAATAAAACAAGCCCTGGTTTTGAACAGAAGCTAACTTTCTTTTGCTCGCCAGATGTTTTACCCTCTTCACCAGCTTTTTTTCAGCTCTCCGCCATTTTGTGCAAGGCAGGTAGCACACAATCAGCCTGTATGAGCTTCCCTGCTGGGAGCGGCTGTTCACGGTTTTCTATTTAGGGGATGATGAAGGCTGTTGTGACTTATATTGATGTAGAAGTAAACCAACACAATGAACTTAAAGCTGCAAAGAGTTGCTCAGTGTCGTGCTGATTCTCATTGGGTCGAGGGCATTTACAAAATATTTTCACAGCGAGTTATTTGATCGAGTATTAATAAATAATTATTGATAAGGAGAGAAGAACATGTGTGTATAGGTATTCACTTTTGGAGAAGCAGACTTACCTACCTTGCATTTATTCCGAGTGGATGTAGTCCAGACGTGATGGCTGGATGAATAAACATGAAAATGACAGTTTGATTTAAAGGACCATACCATCCATTTTGCATGTTTGAGCTTGATATATTCAATTTTCATATATGTTACATTACTTACAACCATTTCCCAAAGGATAAAACTGTATTTCAGCTTTCCTGATATTTTGCAAAATCTTTATCTTTCAAACTCAAATATTCAAGTGATACACCCACCTTAAAAATTGATGTTTCGCCTGCTAATTGTTACGCAGCCTTATGAAGTCACGGTCCTTTAAATTTTTTCAGTACACGCAGGTCTTCTTTTGGGACTATACAGTATTCCCCAGTGGAGACATACATTCCCTCTGCGCTTTTTATTGCATTTAAATGCTAAAATTACATAACTTCGAAAATAACTTGATTACACATCTTGTTCACGATGACCTATCCCAAAAACGATTCAAGTATCAACAAGTTGATTTTAATAGCGTACCAGAATGAACTGAAACCAATGGCGGTCTGGAAGGTAGAAATTTTTTTTTTAATTCACCGTTCCAATAGTATGCTTTGGAAAATGATTGTCAGTAACCTTACGTGTATGAAAATTGAATATATTAGCTTCAAACATGCAAAATGGCTGGTATGGACCATTAAAGTAATTTTGTTAGAGTTTGTGTCTTTTTTTTTTTCCCCTCCTAAATGTTCTTATCTCATTTTGAAATGTTAGCATGTTTAATTGTCTTTTGTCTGGTTTTGTGCACAGAGCACACAGGAGAAGCAGTCGTGCCGTGAGAAGAGCATGCAGGACCGCCTGCGTCTCGGCCACTTCACCACCGTCCGACACGGANTCGTGCCGTGAGAAGAGCATGCAGGACCGCCTGCGTCTCGGCCACTTCACCACCGTCCGACACGGAGCGTCTTACACTGAGCAGTGGACTGACGGATATGCATTCCAAAATCTGATCAAGTGAGAGACCGAACACACACACACTGATTTTGTTGTTAAATTAAAGTTGTGTGTGATTGCTGTCGTATAATTCTTTTCTAAACAAGCTGAATTTTGCGTGCGTGTCACCTGACAGGGAGGAGCAGATCATGTAAAAAGGCTGTTTGCTAAAGTTGTTACTCATACAACTCATTCACTTCCTGTCCGCGTCTCCTCCTGTGCGCAGGCAGCAGGAGGGCATCAACCAGCAGAGGGAGGACATAGAGCGGCAGAGAAAGCTGCTGGCCAAGAGGAAGCCGCCAAACCCTGCGTCTCCCTCCCTCTCTGTGGCCTCAACCTCTGAGCCCAAGCAGCGTAAAACCAAGGTGGTCAATGGCAACGATTCGGACCCCTTCCTCAAGCCCTCCCTGCCCCAGCTGTGAGTACAATGAATGAATACATACTGTCTGTATATATTGGAGGATGTAGTAGGGCTGGATATCGATTCTGATCTCCCGATTCGATTTTCAAAGCCCTGATTCGATTCGATTCTGTTAAATTCTGGACATTTTTGTTAGGGTTATGTCTTCCAAGTTACATTATTGTATTAAATAGTGAAGACATTCTTTCAAAATATATGTTCAAAACTTAATGAGTGTATTAAAGGAAACAGGTTCAAGCTAATCTTTTAGCTCTGATGCTCTGTGACATCCTCACTAACATGCTGTCGTCACAGCGTTCCATGATTACAGTAGCATGTTCCTACATCGCCGACACTGTAAGGATGCATATCCTCCATATAAAAATAGTAACGGACTCTGTTATTTTTTTGGCTGAAGGTGAGGCAGATGGCAGGTTGGTCGATGTATTTTCTGCCGTCATCTGTCTTCATTCAGGCGTCATGCTGCAGACTTCATGGCGGCGTGACGCCTTGTCAAGTGGTTCCACACGTTTGTTGTCTTGGCACAAAATTGTTACTTCTTAGTTACATATTTTGCAAATTGCCTTACTTACTGTATGTCAGGTTCGTTTGTGTCCTTTTGCTTTTAAAAGCAAGCACGAATCCAAACATCTGCTCTAAACCTTGGAGGCGCCGGCGTTGCGCTGAAACCTGCATCCCTGCCGAGAATTATATCCCCACTTCTGCCGAGACACCGAAGTCACAGGCGCCATGTTGTTTTTAATGCTAACTTGGTCTTCTACGCTTTCTGTTGTAGAGCAGTCTCGTTACGTTACACGGAACTTATGGTACTAGCATTCAATTAAAAATCAGACTCTTTAAAAAGATCGATGTTTTATTTTATGAATTGATAATCAAATCATTTAAATGTGAATCACAATTGATCGAAAAATTTATTTTTTTCCCCATTCCTAATGTAAAGAGTCACCATCCCATTTTTTTACTCCTAAAAAGAGCTTGTTTACTTTTGACTGTAGCGCGTGCTTAATAGTCATGTATTTTTAGCCTCTTTTTTTTTTCTTTTTTTTTGGCCTATTTTGCCTCACAATTTCTACAACATTCTATAAAAACCTGTCTCCCATATACATTATCCAGCTCACGTATTCAGATCTTTAACCACCACTCCAGTCATAGTCAAAGATTCTAAAGTTTGGAGGCTCTTTCCTCTTCAATCTGCAACGTGCAAATGTGTTCTCATTCCTCTTTAAATTAGAGGCTCGATAATACCACTGCAAGGTGAAATGGATTTGAACGTGTGCAGCAGCCTACACAGTTTTCTGAAAGTTATAGGATTTCAGTCTCCTGAGAATCAAGTTAACTAAGCATACTAACAGGAGAACAAGCTGTCTCCCAGTGCTGTGGTCAGATTTTATATTTAGACACTGGGAAATGCGTTCAACTGCAGTTATAATTTTACTGCAGTTCAGGTTGTGCTGTCAGATTTATTAAATACTTCAGGGGAGTATTCATCACTGAGCTGCTATTGCACAAAAAAAAAAAAAAAAAAAAAAATTCCAATGAAAGTGCTGTCGTATCGGTGGAATTTAGAGGGATTGTTTTATTTTGCAGATTTTTTTTGCTTAGGAGATAATTAAGATTCAACTTAGTATGATATGCCAGAAAAAAACAAAACAAATTATACTATGTCTACAATTATATAAATTATAATTTGTATAATTGTATAATATTATGCAAATTATATAAAATTTGTATAACATTATACAAATTATAATGTAAACTTTCGGTTGATCTTTAGTAAAGAATTGCATACTTTCACTATGTTTGAGACTTCTGCATATTTTGGCAGACTGACACTGGCTGAGTATCACGAGCAGGAAGAGATCTTCAAGCTTCGCCTTGGACATCTGAAGAAGGTTGGTGGCAGAAAACATCCAACAATATCAGGACTTAATGTTATTTCAACAAATGAAAGGGTCAGATGTCCACAATCTACATTGAGACATCAAAAAACAGAATTAAAACGACACATGGATTTGCATACATATGTGGCTTTAAATTATCTTTGCAGTCAAAAACTGCACAAGTTTTGATTTCATAGATGAGGTTGAAGCGATCCGGTGTTGTTATAAAAATCATTTGTTACGTCGTGTGTTTTTCCGTAGGAGGAAGCTGAGATCCAGGCAGAGCTGGAGCGGCTGGAGAGGGTGAGGAACCTCCACATTAGAGAGCTGAAGAGGATAAACAATGAGGACAGCTCAGCGTAAGTCCATTCCACATCCCAGAGGAATCCTGTTCGCTAACGCTCAAAATGGGAATCTGTGAAATCACAAGTTTGTTCCTACAGTCTGTACTTAAAGCGTTTTAGCTTAGAGGTGAATTTGAAGCATTAAATTTATGTAGAATATCTGACGACTTGATATAAATGATCTAAAATGATCCAGAAGAGCAGTGATATCATCTGTACAAATGAGTTATTGAAATGATGCTGAATTAGGCAGACTAACTTCTCTGCCTTAAGAAAAGGCAGCACATTAATTTTATCAATTGAACCACAGATTTGGTTGTTGCTTGCTAATACAGTATATCTCAACAATTCCTGCAGATGTTTCACAATAAAAGCCTTCTGGGAAGTGATTCTTTGCTGTGAACCACTGGGAGGCTTTTTACTGAAAAATCAGCAAGAAGTGTTCAGTTTGCATTGACAGTAGCTTAATTACAATTGAAAATGGCAAATGCATGCTCTGAGTGATTTTCTTTTTTTTTTTTTTTNTTTTTTTTTTTTTTTTGGCTGCTAAACATAGTATTTATTCGAAAAAGATGAACTCAGAGCAGCAGAGTGTCAAGTATATCATAGCTGTGCCTATGATATATGATGAATATGCACATGATGCTGAATTGAACACAACTGCTAGTACAGAAATACTAGCATGTTGTAAATACATGTTGACGGAGGTTTCTTTAAAAAAAAAAAATGCTCAGTTACAAAATACTGAAAATTACAAATTAATCCCTGTCTCTAATATGAGGCTGTCTCAAAGACAAGCACCTTTCTTCATTTGAGGGAAATAAAGACCACAGCCCCTATTTGAGTATTTCCAGTCCTTAAGTCTTTGCTAACAGCTTTCATTGTTCCTCACGCAGGTTTAAAGATCATCCCACGCTGAACGAAAGGTACCTGCTTCTGCACTTGCTGGGCAGGGGTGGCTTCAGTGAAGTCTATAAGGTGAGGGCTTAACTTACAGCTCGTCATTTCTCTTTCTCTCTCCCTCTCTCCCTTTGGAGTCTGTTTGGACATGAATGTATTCTCTCCTCTCACAGGCGTTTGACCTGTTTGAGCAGCGCTACGCCGCTGTGAAAATCCACCAGCTCAACAAGAACTGGAGAGAGGAGAAGAAGGAGAACTACCACAAGTAGGTTCCTTCCACACACACACACACACACACACACACACACACACACCTACCTTCAGACAAAGACAAAATGTGTCTCCATTAACACCCACTGTGGTGACCTTTCCCTCCAGGCATGCATGCCGAGAGTACCGGATACATAAGCAGCTGGACCATCCCAGAATAGTCAAACTGTACGACTATTTCTCCCTGGATACCGACACGTGAGTGACCTCTGACCTCTGCTAGCTGCAGCCATTCTAGAATGACACATCCTGATGTTTATCACACGGGACTTGGTTAAATAGCATGTCTAAATTAATCTTTGCAATAGGTTTCAAACAGTGTGGTGCACATACATACACACACTTACACAGTATAAATGTTTAAATAATGCATAAATTGTTTGCATTCTGCCTTGATGCCCCACGACAGATGGCGGCATTAGCGAGAGCAAACTCAGAGAAGGTGTAATCAAACAGAAGAACGTTAGAACGTTAGTGAGAGAAACTCACAGAAACAGAAAAAATGAATTTGGATTAAATGGTCCTTATAGCAGAAGTTTCTCTCCCTGTTTTTTTTTTTTTTTNTTTTTTTTTTTTTTTCTTTAAAGTTTCACTTTCTAGCAAGGTTGACAAAAATGGCAGTTTACCATGCAAGCGTTTGAGTTTAGTCAGCCATATGAAATACAGAGCAGTATGTTGTTCTGTTGCTGAGCCTGGCTCATTACTTCTGTGTTAGCTAAAAAAAAAAAAAANTCAGTAAAATTAAAAAAAAAAAACTATAAAACAATGCAGGTTTCTGATTCATTGGCTTAGACTTCACTTTCTCCAGCTCTTTAAGTTTTGCTGACTATGCGGTTGATCTCCATTCCTTTCTAATCACAGCATTATTGCAGTGTTTTAATAAGAAGCATGCATTTGTCATCTGTTTGACTAGTCTGTTCTCATTCCGTTTTGCTCTCGTCCATCTTTGTCTCCCTCCGCCAGCTTCTGTACGGTGCTGGAATTCTGCGAAGGCAACGACCTGGACTTCTACCTGAAGCAGAACAAGCTGATGTCGGAGAAGGAGGCGCGCTCCATTGTCATGCAGATCGTCAGCGCCCTGCGCTACCTCAATGAAATCAAACCCCCTATCATTCACTACGACCTCAAGCCCGGTGGGTCACGATATAATAAAGACACTAGAGAGGATTTACCGGTACTTTACATTGCTCAGTTAGTTCTGGTTGCATTTTCTCTGCAGGGAACACAACACTGTTTGCGTTTGATTAGGATCCCATCAGTTACTTTGAGTGTTTGCCATGTTAAAGGACCATACCAGCCATTTTGCATGTTTGAGCCTAATATATTCAATTTTCATATATGTAACATTACTGACAATCGTTTCCCACAGCATACTATTGGTACTGTGAATTAAAAATATTTTTCCTACCTTCCAGACTGCCATTGGTTTCAGTTCATTCTGGTACGCTATTAAAATCAACATGCTGATACTTGAAACGTTCTTGGGATAGGTAATCCAACATCACGAACAAGATGTGATTCAGGTTCTTTTAGAAGTTAAGTAATTTTAGCATTTAAGCGCAATAAAAAGCGCAGAGTGAATGTATGTCTCCACCAGGGAATAGAGTCCTAAAAGAAGACCTGCGTTTTGTTTAAAATTTAAACAACCATAACTTCATAAGGCTGTGTAACTATTAGCAGGCGAAACATCGATTTTTAGGGTGGGTGTATTGCTTGATATTTGATGTTGAAAGATTAAGAGATTTTGCAAAATATCAGGAAAGCTGAAATACGGTTTTATGCTTTGGAAAATGATTGTCAGTAATGCAACATGATGTATGAAAATTGAATATATTTGGCTCAAACATGCAAAATGGATGGTATGGTCCTTTAACTTTGAGAACAATAAGCGCTGGACAATCTTTCTGTGTTTAGGGCTGTGCGTTTGGTGATTTAGTCACAGGTAGAATGAATCTGTGTGAGAAAGCAAAGCTACTGTGTCAGTCTCCATGTTTGCTTGGGTCACAGGTAACATCTTATTGGTGGATGGAACTGCATGCGGAGAGATCAAAATCACAGACTTTGGCCTGTCAAAGATCATGGACGATGATAACTACGGTGTGGATGGGATGGACCTCACATCACAGGGAGCTGGTACTTACTGGTAAGACACACACACTCACACACACAAATAACAATCACTGCCAAAGATCACATTATTACAAGAAACACAGAAAAGCTTGACAGCCTTTTGAGTCAGTTATGAAGCTGCATTGTCAATTGTCAACAACTAGTGGAGCATTAAATGGAAAAACGTAGTTGTTGACAGATGCAACTATAAATAGCTTCTTGGCAAAATGCATATTAATTTGCTTTAGTACAAAAACGGTTTGATTTTAGTTTTCTGTAAAATTCTGTGAGACTGAAAGCACAACACCATGCTTTAAAAAAATGTAGCACCTTAATTTTTTAATGGTATCTACCCCTGTTAAGTTAAGGACAGTAATTATAAATCAACATTTTGCATAATGTAGATTCACATTTATTGTGATCCAATCACGTACAATCTAGTGATCACATCACACGAGTTTTCCTGTAATTCACACATCTAGTATTCTGTGACAAAATAGTGGAAAAGTTGTTGAGTCTGATCTGCTAAAATATGAATGAGCTCTAATACATTTTGGGAGATTGATTTAATTGCGTTTGTGTTTTAGGTACCTCCCTCCAGAGTGTTTTGTGGTGGGGAAGGAGCCACCCAAGATCTCCAACAAGGTGGATGTCTGGTCTGTGGGAGTGATTTTCTTCCAGTGTCTCTATGGGCGCAAGGTACCAAACTTAACACCTTTCAAAAGAACCAAAGGCATCACTGTGAAATTCTGAACAACAGATATGTAGATCAGTGGTTTTACTGTGCTGCTAACGACAATGCTAACTAAAAAAATAAGTATTAATGGCTTTTGTTGTTGCTTTTGGTGATTTATTTTAATGAGCTTTTTGTCCATACAGCCGTTTGGTCACAACCAGTCTCAGCAGGACATTCTCCAGGAAAATACTATCCTCAAAGCCACAGAGGTCCAGTTCCCCGCAAAGCCACAGGCCAGCACAGAGGCCAAGGTAACACACACACATACACACACACACAAAAGATTTGGCAGTGCATTTGCATGTTGACATGTTCATCTGAATCTACTGTAACTATAAAAAGGACATTTTAAGGCCTCATTGTCTTTGCCAGTATCATCTGAAAATAGACAAAAAGGTCAACCACCATTTCAGTATGAAAGCAGAAAGCTAACATGAGATTAAGTGGAAATTCTGTTCAACATAATCCACAGGGTGGCTTCAGTTAGGGGTGGGCAATATGGATAACATCTTCATAATTTAATATCATGATATAGTACTTTTCTGGAGATTCTACAATGTCTTTTGTGAATTATGCAAGATATTAAATACCTGACTAACCAGGATACTTCATCACATTGATCATTTTCTCTTTTAATTTGGAACTTTCATACATACTATGATGAGCACCAACGTACTAAGTTAAAAAAAAATGTACAAAATCAGCTGCCAGGTTGATGTGCTCGAGCTAAATATGAAATGAATTTTAGAGCAGAAATTATTTTAATTCAAGTGAAAATGTTTGCAATTTATCAAAATACTGTTGTATTTATTACTTTATTAAAAGTTGTATTGTTTCAGTACTCGAGGTCACAAAAAGACTTACAAAATCAAGATAATACAGTGCAAGTACTGTATGGTATTTGATATAATATTTGAATGAATACAACCATCTGTGATTGTTGACTCTCTTAAAGATTCATTCTGCGTTGTACTATGAAGGTCTTTTGATGATTTGTGTTTAACTATTCTGATAAGAGATTCACATCCCTTCAAGCCAGTGCTTCACACACAAACACACACTCTGACACACACACACACACACACACACACACACACACACACACAGTCTGTGGTTCAGTTCGTACAATGCTCCTCTCTGCTCCTCAGGCGTTTATCCGGCGCTGTCTGGCCTACCGCAAGGAGGACAGGTTCGACGTTCACCAATTGTGCTCCGACACGTACCTCCTCCCTCACATGAGACGTTCTAACTCCTCCGGCTCCCTGCAGCCCGCCTCCTCCTCTCTCCCCACCTACTGACTGGCTCTCTCACGTGACTGACAGGACCCTCCGGCCAATCCCAAGGCAGGATTGTTGGGCATTTTTGGAGGATAATAGATGGGAGGGGGGNACCCTCCGGCCAATCCCAAGGCAGGATTGTTGGGCATTTTTGGAGGATAATAGATGGGAGGGGGGAGGGGTGAACAAAGGGATCTGGATCTTTACCTGTGACGTTCCCAAAAAGAATAAATTAGCAGCGATGCAGAATTCAAAGGAAAGCATGAGATAGAAGAAAGAGGAGAGGAGGAAAGCGGATCCTCCCGTGTCGTACATTGTACAGAATTGTGCTCTACAAATCAATGTGTGAGACGAGAGAAAAATGTGAGAAACTGAAGGAAAAGAGAGAGAGAAGGATTGAAAAAGAGGCAGTGGAAGTGCTCTGCATTGTTTTCCTGTGCTAGCTCAACCTCCTGTCAGGCGAGCAAAAAATAATAATAATAATAATTATGAAACGAGTGGATGTTTCTTGACTTTATTAGGTCCCTGTGGAGATGCTTTAATCGCTATAGGAGCTCCTTGACACTCCATGCACGCCCGCCTCTCCGCTCTGCGCCACACCTCACCTCAGGAGACGGATGAGAATCACCACCGTTAGAAACGATCCCGCGTGGTTCCGCAGCGGGAAACGGGCGAGAGAGGAGCGACCAGTGTGTAGAGGAGGAGGTACGAGAGTCTGCGTGTCACACATGAACTCACAACGGCACAAAACGACGACGCATCTCACTGAACTGACCCTTTTAGTCCTGCACACGACTGTGGCTGGCGACCGGCGTCAATCAGCTGTGTTCAACTCCCACAGGACTGGAAAAAAGTATTCCAGATTTTTAAAAAGTCTGGGGGTTAATTTGCACTTCAGATCCAGATTGCGGCCACCTGGTCTGACAGATTTGGCGTATGTGGGCTAGTTCTGGACTTCCTCAGTAGCCAAGGTCAAATCTTTCACACGTTTGTTGTTTTGAAATCTGATTCAGGTCCGCTGGGTTTACAGATTGTTGACTCGTAAATCTTAATCCAGTTTTGCTGTTCAGATTACCGATCCCAGCAGTTAAAGGAGCAGAGTCAAAAGGGAGGGGCGGAGTATTACAATCTGCTGTCCTCATCATCCTGTCTGAGCAGAGCCGGATCGAGGGACTGGATCAGCTGTGGCGTCAGAGGACTGTTTCCACGGGCAGTTTGACGTACTTCACACGTACAGGAACAGACTTTACCCACGAGCAAATATTCTAACTTTGCTTCCCGGCGTCTCACTCGCTCAGTTTGTGTTCTCCTGAAAAGCTGTTCTCAGTTTTGCTGCTATAAATGTTGCTTTTAGTTTGTGACGTGTGAATTGTTCCGCTCTTGCATATTCGCATACTTGAACTGTTTTAGGGCGAAAACTCTCCAGAGCCTGTGTTTTTTCTCAGATGGACACCCACTGTGCTGGTCAAAAGGAGCCGCAACGAACATCAAAATCAAAGTGGGTTTCTGTTTACTTTCATGTGAACTTCCGACAACCGTCGCACGGAGCAAAGTCCCCGTGCGTGTCACGATAGCAGAGGGAGACAGTCGAACCTGTTCACGGCAGGAGCAGGAAGCCAGTAGAAACCTGTAGTGGGCTCCAGGTTGGCTGTACTGTAGCATGATTTAGTAGAAATCAAGTTGTTATGATGTAAATAAAAAAAAACTTCTCTACATGTTGTTGTGACATCTTAAGCCTCTCGAACGCAGACAACCTGGACTCTGCCCAGCAGCCAGAAATTAAAAGAAAGGATTGGTAGAAGAGGAGCAGCTAGCGGAACGCGGCGGGTTTCTCGTTTGCCCTCCACGTTCAACTCCACTGACAAAATAAGCAAAAAAAAAAAAGTCTTAATTGCTTTTGTGCATTTGAGCCCGTACATGGACAAAAAAAGAAAACCAAACACAGATCCTGTTTCAGTAACATGACAAGCAGATTAATGGAGCATACCGGCAGTTTTGCATGTTTCAGCCCAATAAATACAACCGGTGTACATGAAACGTTACTAAACAACTGTTTCTCAAAATATAGTAGTTATAGTAGTACTGCAGCAGTAAATATTAGAATTGTTTTCCTGGTTTCAATGCATTCCAGTATGACTTGAAACATGTTTGAGGTACGTAATCCATCACAGCAAACAGAGTTACATTTTTCTTGTCTAAATAACTTTATTTAACCGGCCCAACACAGCTGCACAGAAAACAATGTACGTCTCCACCAGAAAATATAGTCCCAGGAGAAGATGCCTTTTCTTGAAAAATTAAAACTGACTGCCCCTTCTATGTTCAGACATATTAGCAGGCAAAACATTGAATTTTAAGGTGGCTGTATCACCTGAACATTTCATTTTGAATGATTAGTGGACTTGGGAAAATAACAGGAAAACTAACAACGCGGTTTTATGTTTTAAAAATTGGTCATCAGTAACGTAAAGTGTATGCAAATACTATTTATTGAGCTTAAAAGTGCAAAACCACTGGTATGGTCCTTTAAAGCAGGCGATGAAATGCAGTGAAACACGGTCTGTGCTCGCTTTGATAAAATTCCATCCATTTGGGTGCAGCAAGACAGAAAACAAACGTATCCACTGTTGTCAAGTTTTCTTCTTCTGCTGTACAGCACAAAATGGGTGCTAGCATCACATGACCAGACGCCGTGCGCGCAGACAGGCGCAAGTACGGCGCCGCTGCACTCGGATGCATCAGCAGCGCGGTGCGATGCTAGGCTATGTCATTCATATGCAATAAAGATTGCCTTACAAGTCTTAACTCATGCAGTGTGAGCCATGTCTCCTTTGTAGGACTCAGTAAAGGTGTGTGTGAAACAACATGGAGGACGCAGCAAAGTGTTTACCTGTGTGTGGAAAGACACCGGAATCTTTATTATACAGAACTGGAGCCATAAATCACGATTTTAGCAGATTCAACAGACCTGAACAATGATTACATCGTTAATCCTTTGATTCTAATCGATTGTCTCCTCATATGCTGACGTAGCGATTCTTGCTAGCATTCAGATTTGGACCGCCATTTAATGACCTCTGACCCCGTCTGATGACAGCAAGCATCCAAACGGTAACTCTCTCAGCTGTGCCATAATTAGCAGAAATTCTGAAGATTTAGTTTTTTATGTTGGGATAACTTCTTTTGTGCATTTGTTTGTCACTTCAGCGACACGATTCTGCGGGACCTGGTGACATTTGGTCGACGGACCTCTCGCAGGAAGACGCCGCCTCCTCCGCATCCTCATCCTCCCGTTCCTCTTTCTTCCAGCTCTCTTCTCTCTGTCTCCTCGTCTTCCTCGGGAAACGTCCTCTTTTCTGTCATGCCAAACAAGTTGCTGTTGGATTTTCATTGAAGCTGATGGCGTTGGTGTACGCTGACGTCGCTGTACTTACCTTGAACATGTTCGCTGTTTTGGATGATGTCACGACGTAACCGTGAGAGAAGTTCCTCGTGTCTCCAGGCTTCTTGACTAGAAGGGAAATAAAACCCAGTGAGGTTGGAGAGATTCTTTGGGGAAAAGATGAAAAGAGAGCAGAAAGGAGCAGATTATCACCTCTCGGTCCACGTGTTCCATCGACCTGTCGGCCATGAGCTCCTTCATCTCTCGTCTGTCTCGGGGAGGGAGGGTGAGGCGTGGCGGGCAGAGGTGATGGCTTAACGGAAACATCATCTCACCATTAAAGGACCATACAACCCATTTTGCATGTTTGAGCCTAATATATTCGATTTTCATACACATTACGTTACTGAAAATCATTTCCCAAAGCATACTACTAAAAGGGTGAATTAAAAATGTTTTCCCTACCTTCCAGACCGCCATTGGTTTCATTCATTCTGGTATGCTATTAACTTGTTGATACTTGAAACGTTCTTGGGATAGGTAATCTATCATCATGAACAAGACGTGTATTCAGGATTTTTTTTTTCAAAGTTATGTAATTTTAGCATTTAAGCGCAATAAAAAGCGTGGAGTGAATGTAAGTCTCCACCAGGGAATATAGTCCCAAAAGAAGATTTGCATTTAGGCTATTGAAAAATATAAAGGACTGTGACTTCATAAGGCTGCGTAACTATTAGCAGGCGAAACATCAGTTCTTAAGGTGGGTGTATCACTTGAATATTTGATTTTGAAAGATTAACAGATTTTGTAAAATATCAGGANTAAGGTGGGTGTATCACTTGAATATTTGATTTTGAAAGATTAACAGATTTTGTAAAATATCAGGAAAGCTGAAATATGGTTTTATCATTTGGGAAATGATTATCAGTAACGTAATGTGCATGAAAATTGAATATATTAGGCTCAAACATGCAAAAAGGTGGTATGGTCCTTTAAATTATCACTATGGAGCAGATATTTGGAAGTCCAACCCACCTGTTTTTTGCTAGAGCTGATGGGACGGCGTGGATCTGGGGTG
Source organism: Lucifuga dentata (assembly GCA_014773175.1). Lineage (NCBI taxonomy): Eukaryota > Metazoa > Chordata > Actinopteri > Ophidiiformes > Bythitidae > Lucifuga > Lucifuga dentata. The sequence goes on along the minus strand of VXCM01003747.1, from coordinate 11,660 downwards.
GACGTCAGATGGNACCCACCTGTTTTTTGCTAGAGCTGATGGGACGGCGTGGATCTGGGGTGGACGTCAGATGGGGAAGGCATGGAGGGTTTGCAGCGGCGGACAAGCTCCGTCTCTCCGAACTACCGGAGGAGGCTGAGAGAGGGGGGAGGTGGAAAGAGACAGGTGGGTGAGGAGGGNAGGGGGGGGCCGGAGGTCGGGGTGAGGCGGCACGACACGCGGAGTCAAAAGCTGAACTGGCCAGAAAAGGAGACCTCAGCTCCTCGATGAGAGCTGCCTGAGTGTGTGTTTGATGTTGGAGGCTGGGATGAAGACACACAGACACACACACAGGGAGTCAAAGGTCAGATCTCAGTGTGGGAATGCTTGTAGTGCAGTCATGCCATGCTTGAAGGTAGAAGTCAATAGTTAACTTCCACTCTGCAAACATGATCCATGTTCTGGCAGAATCATGATGATCATCCAGTAAACTGGCCTTTGATCCACTATGAAATGATCTTTTTGCTACATTAATCTGACACATTTACACCACATTAAATGACTTCTTCTGGTAAAACGTTTTTGTATATGTGTTTTACTGAGTCTGGGCTTGTTTAATCCCCATTTTATTAGCATTTCCCTGGCAACAAGAGGAATTTAACCCTCTGACATCGCTGCTGTTGGTAACAGCGTCACATTAACATTAACCAAGTACGAAGTCTAGTTAGAAAGTTTGATTAAAAATTCGCCTCTGAATAAAATATTTCATAGAATAAAACAAAAAGTTAAAAAAAAATTAGATATAGGTCTCTACAAATATTGGCAACCTTGGGAAATAATAATCTATTGTTTATTCTATTGAACTTTCAAATATAAACAAAAAGGAGTTAACAAGAAAAATAAATTATGAAACAGATTTTACTTTTTATTTTTTGCTTTTATTTACCAAGATGTAAATATTAGTGGAGGGTGCTCTAATCTTGATTGTTATTCGGCATAAATGTTTAAAAAAAAAAAAAAAGCCAAATATCCAGACTGAAAAGTACTGTTTCACCTGTGAACGTGGAATTTTCACACGTGTACTTAAACAAGTGGGAAAAACTGCCAGAGCAATGAGGTTATTCCCAACAGGAATCAGCTTGTTTCAGGAATTTTCTAGAAATGACTGTCAGGATGTGGAAACAAACGTAATTAAGCAGATGCTGCACAATGAAGAAAATAACACCCGGTTCTAGAAATTTAAGTTACCGTTTATTCTCCCGTATTATTTCCGCCACTCGGGCGCACAGGTGAACTGCACCTCTCCGCGCACCGGCCATGACTAGCAGCACAGCCTGTGACGCGATTTCTCTGTCGTTGTCGAGATCCGTGGAATCTTAAGAAAACGTGGAATTAGTTTTATCGATTATCAGGAATTTCTGGTCACCTTTATCACGTTGTTGCTTTTGTTTACCGGATGTGGAGACGCTCAGATCGCGGTCCGGCCGCGGACAACGGATTCCAGAGGTTCGGTCCCCGGTGCTCATCTCCTCGTCGCGTTGAGCCCACGCGTGTACAATAACATGGAGTNAGGTTCGGTCCCCGGTGCTCATCTCCTCGTCGCGTTGAGCCCACGCGTGTACAATAACATGGAGTTTCTCATTAACCGTTACAAACTTTGCCTTTGCCTTGCGTTTCTTCCGCTTTGCGTAAAATACACCTTTTAAATTAATAAGGTCACACTTATAGTTTTTAAACTTCTGGCAACGGCGCTAAGTTTGCATATCCTCCTGAGACCCAGCCCATTGATGTGTGTCTATTAGAGTAGACATTTTGTTCACATGCCTCTCCTTNCCTCCTGAGACCCAGCCCATTGATGTGTGTCTATTAGAGTAGACATTTTGTTCACATGCCTCTCCTTTTAATATTTTGAGCTACTCTATCAATCTCTGTTGTACTGTAAAGAGGACATCCTGGGCTTTCCAGTGATATGTCATGTGTTAGGTTGGGATGCTGGGAAATTCCTCTTCCTTTCCATCCAATATGGCTGGCATAGGAGTAAGCACATTTTATGGACAGAGGAGGGGTAAGTCAAATATTTTATATTTCTTGTTTTTTTAACTATGATAATCATATATGTTCTTGTTTATTAACATGTTAGAAATGATATATTTAATTCTGAAACCAGTTAAATTATTTGTGTTTTAAAATAATTGCCATTTTCGAAAGGTCAATTATAGTGGACATCAAGATCATCTTAATGTACTTAATNTTAAAATAATTGCCATTTTCGAAAGGTCAATTATAGTGGACATCAAGATCATCTTAATGTACTTAATAACTTCCCACATTGTTGTAGGAGACAGAACTGAAGCAGAGAGGCTTCTTTACAAGATAGTTGAGGGAGATTCAGATTTGGACCTGTCAGATGATGAGAGAGAGGAGGATGAGTTTCAACCTGAAGAAGATGATGCAGGAGTCTCAGATGAGCAAACACATACAGACACAGAGACAGAGACAGACAGGGACGAGCAGGAAAGTCGTCGTCCTCTCTGGGCCAGGAGTAGCACGTATGTGTTATGTAGTTTCAGGATAATATATTCAGTTCAAGTAATTAGCCATCATTGATATTAATGGGAGCAAAATACTATAAATTATATTTTTATAGTAAATGGGTAATTCCATTTAATGTGACACCTATAATACAGACATATTGTTATGTCTGTGATCCTTGAAGTTTTCCCAAATTGTGTCATGAAATATATGCAAATTGCCTCAAGAATGCAAAGTTTGTGATTATGAGTATGGTCAATAGGAGACCATATCACATCCATAATGCTGGAATTGTTCCAAAGATGCACTACTAGGCAACCTGCTATCTTACTGCATTTAATCCAATGTGAGGTTGAGGTATGTGAGGTTTCATTATTATTTCTGTTATTACCTTTTATTTATTGGTGTTTTTTTCCCTCTCATAATAGATTCACACCTGTGCTACCTGGGCTTCCTGACTGTCAAGATGACCCTACAACCCGTGCAGACTGGAGTCCAATTCAGTACTTTTCCCAGTACATTGACAACAAAGTCTTTGAAGATTTGGCAACATTCACAAATCAAAAAGAGCTACAAACTAGAGGAGTGTCTCTGAATACTACTCCAGAAGAAATGAAAATCTTCTTTGGCATGTCAGTCCACATGGCCTGCCTTGGCTATCCCAGAATTAAAATGTTTTGGGCCAAAAAAACAAGAGTGCNTCAGTCCACATGGCCTGCCTTGGCTATCCCAGAATTAAAATGTTTTGGGCCAAAAAAACAAGAGTGCCAGTTATAAGCAGCAAAATGGTAAGGGATCGGTTCTTCAAGCTGAGAAGCTCTCTCAAGATTGTTGATGACCTGAATGTAACGGAGGAAACAAAGAAGGCCGATATTCTTTGGAGAGTCAGGCCATTTCTTGATCGTGTGAGACAAGCCTGTCTCAGCCCTCCAAAGTCAGAGAAAGTCTGCATTGATGAGTAAATCATCCCTTTCACAGGCCGCTGTCCAGTCAGACAGTATGTTCCAGGCAAGCCAAACCCTACTGGCCTAAAGGTCTTTGTCCTTGCTTCTCCAAATGGTCTGATGCTGGATTTTGAAGTGTACCAAGGGAAGAATACATTCAGGGGCCAAAGATTGGGCGTTGGAGCAGCAGCAGTCCTACGCATGGTTGAATCTGTTCTGACAGGAAGTCACCTATTCTTCGACCGATACTTCACAACAATCGATCTCATGGATGCATTGCTGGCAAAGGGTCTTCCAGCAATTGGAACCATAATGAAGAACAGAGTCCCAAAGCTGTGCCAGCTGCCAGGAGACAAGCAGTTGCAAAANCTGGAACCATAATGAAGAACAGAGTCCCAAAGCTGTGCCAGCTGCCAGGAGACAAGCAGTTGCAAAAAGAGGGGAGAGGAGCATCAGTGTTGGTGGCCAGAAAGAGTCCTGAGCTGGCAATCACAAAATGGTATGACAACAAAGCTGTGCTGATGGCTTCCACCGCGTTTGGGAAAGATCCTGAAGATATCTGCACCAGATGGTCCAACAAAGAAAAAGCTCAGGTCCAGGTGAGAAGACCAGCAGTGATCAGACAGTACAATGAGAACATGGGTGGTGTGGACCTATGTGACCGCATGCTGAGCTTTTATCGCATGTCAAACAGGACCAAGAAATGGACGTCACGTGTGATTACTCACTTCTTTGATGTTGCCATCACAAACTCCTGGATCCAATACAAGTCTGACAGCAAAGTGCTAAACAGAACAGCAAAGAACACCCTACAGTACCTGGACTTTAAATTGCACCTGGCTGTGGGAAGAGCTGTGGGAAAGTCCAGATCTTGATGACAGCAGTGAAGACAGTGAAGAAGAGTATGAGCCACCAACCAAAATGAGGATCCCACAACCAGAACCATCTGTGCGCAGACTAGGAGCCAGACACATGCCAGAGATGATGGATATCAAGCATGCAGAAAGATGCCAAAATAAGGGCTGCAAAGGCAAGACGTACATGAGGTGTACCAAATGCAAGATGTTTCTCTGCATTACCAAAAAGAGAAAGTGCTTCCAGGATTATCACCGCTGAAAATAAAACATGAAAAGGAAGAAATGAAGAACAATGATGAATGAAGAGCAAAACTAGACTGGTTTAGGTTTGAAAAAGAAATCAAAATAAAACAAAAATGTATCTGTTCTACTTTAGTTCTACTGTTCACTGTTAAAATAAACAAAGTCAAAAGACTCATCAAACAGTATGGACATAATGATTGCATGCAATGCATTCAGTTTTGACAGAAAATATATTATCATTCCAAAGAAGAAATGAGTGGAACAATCTAGAATGATAAATATATATATATATATTTTTTTAATCAAGTCGAAGGTATTATTAATTTAATATTACTCTACAGCCATAATCTGTTAATTTTTTTATCTTCTATGTTTGGCTGACTTTTCACACTAAAATGGTCCTGTGGTCCACTACAGTTGACATCTTGTAAAATTAAAAATAAAAATAAATTTTAAAAAGTCTAAATTGTAAGATGTTTATTTACCTCTAAATGGGTAGAAAATCACACAAAAAAAGAAATTGGATGACATTTTTTTTTCTTGGTTCCCAGGAGGGTATATTTGTCCACAGTGGTATTTCTACTTTTGCTTAAATAAAGGATTTTTTGTACTTTGCCATCATTGCTTTCTGCAGGTATTTTACCTTATTGCTCCAGTGGAATGGCCCAGTGGACAATAGGCAGGAGACAGTATTGGCACTGGGCGGCCAGGTGCAGGAGTGTGTGAGCATACAGAATGAATATGCACAGCAGCAAAAAGAACACATGCTCAGCAAAGTCTATCCCAGGATAAATAAGAGTTTTAAAAAGAGCCTAAAAGTCTTTAAATTCTACTCACAACAAAGTAAATCTATAGAGAAAAGTTTCATTACATCCACACTGATTTAATCAGCTTAACAAGTGGTTAATAAGGATATCTCATGCAGAGATAGCTAATTAGACGACCTTATAATGGTGCCAGCTGTGTAGTGTTTTCACCTCGGCGTACCATGGAGAGGTTCAGACAGAAAACTTAGCCGATACTGCACTTCTGCTCTGATGCAGTCACTGAGCTAGGAGTCGTAAATGCGATAACATTAACAACACCCTGAGGCCAAAGATCATCCCCTGCATCTCTCTGCAGTGTTTGTTAAACACTCACTGGTGACATCGCTACTGTCCTGTGGCTTTTTTTTTTTTTTTTTTTTTTTTTTTTTTACAGAGTGTTTTTAGCCTCAGCCACAACATCTCCTGTTATTTTAATTACTGTGATGAACTCAAGAAGCGATCCTCTTTATCAATTCACTACCAAAGGGAAATGTTTCCTGCTTTGATAGTGGATTTCTCCCCACTCCTTTCACATTTGTCTGATTTGATTTATTTTGCTTTTTATTGCAATGAGACACCTGAAATATTGTGTGTGACATTTTCCATATAAACAATGACTCTATTGTGATGTATGGCACATTCAAAAATGCATGTGATTGAACAATTTCTATAGAATCTGATGCATGTGTGTTTCTCTGTGTGTTATACACCATCTATCTCATTATCTTTTTCAAACCAGGCCCCTCAGTCTCATTAACAAACATGCAGTGCTATGAACGTGAACTGAGAGAATATGATGTGTCAGTTGAACTCATGCTCATATTTAATATCTCAACCCACAAAATATATCCACATCCTAATGTCATTATCTTTGACATATTAATATGAGAAGTCAGCAAGCAATCATCTCTTTTTAGTCAAAGAGAGATTTTTGCATTGTTTTCCATACTTATTAATACTTACCCGAGGACATTATTTTTCCTTAAGTTTCAAAGCAATAACTATTGCATTTAATCTTTCATCCATATATGGGCTCTATTGCTAAATCCATCAGTAGCTAAAAATGAGCATTCCAGGAAATGTGTACAGTGTAGGAATTCTAAAGATGTATCTGAATGCTTTATAGGCTATATATGTGTGTTTGTTTGTGTGTGTGTTTATTCAGTTTGTCGAGAGACCAGAATAAACCTGATTTAGTTAAAATTAACTACAGGTTGTAAATATTGCTCTCCAGGCTCATGGAAATATTACAAAATATGCTGTAGCTGAATTACTGTATATAACGATTTTATCAGCTAATATATTCCCGATAGCTCATAAAGTAAAATCCTTTTTTTAATTACTTTTTTTTAATCAGATGGTACCCCAAAAATATATATATATATTTTTTTTTAATTTAAAATTCAAAAACAACACACCAAAATTTTAAGAACTGAATAAATCCATTTAAAAATGATTTTCATCTGGATTTTAGTTTCACAAATGCCAAAAATGTGTTGTATTTCCTGCTCTAAGAAGATATTTTTTCATTGTAGTCATCTTTTGGTGATGATAACTCATAATATCCATCCACTCATCCTGTATACCTGCCTCTCCTGTGCATAGTTTTGGGGGTTGGAGTGGAGGATCCCAGTGCTCATTGGGTGAGAGGCAGGATCCACCAGCCAATCACGGGGTCAACACACGTAAGCAGGTAAACTCATTCACCTATGGACAATGTAGAGTTTCCAATTCACCTGACCTGTATGTCATTGGACTATCAGAGGAAACCCAAGAGACATGGGGAGAACATACAAACTCGATGTTGCTAACCAGCCAGCTCATAACGCTTATATTAACTGAAAGTGAAGAGGAAAAATGGAGAGGAAAAAAATAACCTGACTTTTGATAATGTGACTAAAAAACAAAACAAGTTAAAGTTCAAAGCACGACTCAAATTTTGTTTTATCTATTAAAAGTATTCAGTGCCTTCCAATACAATCAAAAACTTTTGCTGTGGCTGCTTTTCTGGACCACAACAATACACAAACAACAAGGAAATGTGATAAACAGCATACAATTAGAAATCCTGACAAGACCAGTCAACACAAATATATGGTGCAAATGCAAATGCAGTGAATGTACAAACCTATATGCGATGGTCATATTAAAGGAGATAATTAGGTACTTATTTAAGTCCCTTGACTTGAGGGTGGATTTTCAGGAATCCTAAATGCCGATAGGTCAAAGCTATTTGAGGAACAAGTGGAAGTGGTGCAGGCTTTAGTGCTGCAGTACCATTTTCCTGATTTTCTGATGGTTAAAGTTCAAAGAACTCACGGGCTGGCTGAACATTATCTCTGATGATACTGAGTGCAGTAGACAGAATGAAAGTCTGAGAGCTGTGGAAGTTCAGTACCTTTTATCTTTGAGGCCAGTCCAACAGTCTCTCTAATGGCCCAGGATCCTTGGCCGACATGTTTCCAAGCCAAATCAGTAAGTCCCGATTGAGAAAACTTTCGGTATCACTGATAGAAACCGAACAAGGTTTATTTATTTATTTTTTTTTTCTGACACAATTTCTTTAGACACCTAAGAAACAAAAGCATTTTCAATTGGTGTTCTCAGAGCAAGTAAGCATTGTCAGTTATCTGGAGCCCTAAAAATGTGAGCTGTGCTCGGTGTAGTAGCCTTGATAGACAAAAGAGTATTGGTGATGTGATTTTTCATGGACTCATCAATGATCGCTTCTTTGTTCTGTGTCCATATTGTGAAGGAGGTTGCTATCATGTGACCACAGGTTCAGGTTGTCCTCATTCACCATCAGCCACTTGGGGTCTAGGCAACAAATAATAACCATGGGCTGGCAACCCAGGAGAGTGAGCTGCTGGACTAATATCATCAGGTGGGAAAGCTTCCATTATGATGATTCACAGCCTTCAGCACAATTATTTTAGATGCATTTGTGTGCATGTGTGTCATTATGTGGTCAGGAGAGGTAAGTGGTCTATTGTTGCAAACACAAAAGCATATGGCTTAGGATGTCTGATTTACAAGGAGGAGTTTAAGTTATCCAGCTGGTGTACTTGATTTTAAGCTTTGTATTTCCTGAAGTACATATTCAGCCTATGGGGGGGGTTACTCAAGTACAGATCTATTTCTTAGTTGTCCTCATGTCCATCACTAAAAGCCCTGTTCCCTCCATGAAGGAGGTAATATTTCTTTTTTTTTTTNTTTTTTTTTTTTTTGTTTTTGAACTTGAACTTGTTTGTCTGCCTGTCAATAGGCTATTTTAAAGGGTAATTGACAGATTTCAACAAAATTTTGTAGGTGGGACTTAGAACAGAGCTAGTCATTTATGGTGCTGCTGTACATAATAAATAAGCCTACAAACATTAGGATGACACTGATTCAGCACTATAAACATATTTCCAATAGTTATGGATATAGATCCAAAAGAGGATGACATCCACAATACCAGTGTACAATGAAATTGCATGATAAATCTTTTTAACACATCTGATTTTAAGGTAGTAGTCTTGCATTATATTGGTAAAATATTAGAGAAAGCTTGGTGGGCCTTTATGCACTCTGAATATCCTCTAATTCTTACTAAGTTTTTGCAGCTAATGCTACTAACTTAGTCTCTCTGTGGATGGTTTACAGGCCTAAATAAACATGCTACATTAAGAATGCAGCTTATCTTGTGATATATCCTATGTTAATGGGAATGACAGATTGATTGTTTTGCTCACTAAAGCTCTTTTATAAAGCCGTAGATTACAGAGTAGAGACTGCCAAAATCACAACTCTCACCAATAAATCTAACAGCCAACGGATGTCTGCTCAGTCATAAATATGCATGGAGAGCTCAATTACTTGGCATGTTATATGCAACCATCCTGGCCATAGTTGACTATATTCTCCTTTCAGAAACAAGCACATTATTTATTTTGCTAAGCTGAAGGACTACAAGGTAAGGGTGGCTGTTATTTGTTATGGAGTGATTTGTTTTCATCTGGTTTCAGGGCAGTAATGGCTTGTGCCATTTTGGAGATTGAACACAATCAATTCTAGGACAACACAAGATATTGTGCACTTTGCCACCATCATAGAAGTTAGTGCATCTGTTCTTTGCTCACAGCTTTCTAAGTGAGTCATGAAGGAGAGCAGTGGAATAGAAATACCCAAGAGCACCTGCCCCTTGATAAAACAGATGTGTCCTAATATCCAGTCTAGCATAGTTCCAGTAATTATGGCCAATATATCAGTTATACAGTAAAGATGAAAGAAATTGAGGATTTTCTAAGAACAACTCTCAGATGGCCATTAACATGGACCAGAGAGTTATATTTTAGCTGCGTAGCCAGAAGCATCATGCAAAATAAATCACATTGCACTCTAAACATCTTGGCTTTTCCTTTATAAGTAGATGCCGAGCAAATGTGTTGGAACCATGTCTCTGAAATGGGTGTTTTCCAATCGTATGCAAAACATTTAAAAGAATTAGAAAGTTCTTGTAAAAAAAATATGTATTTTTTTTGTACGATGATTCACTGTCATATTTTTTTTTTTTAATCTAATGAAAATAATCTTAACAAACACCATGGGAGNGATTCACTGTCATATTTTTTTTTTTTAATCTAATGAAAATAATCTTAACAAACACCATGGGAGTCATTTATAAAACACAGTGCCAGACATAACATGTCAATGAGGGCAAATAGCATCACACAACCAGGTTCCCTCACTAATAACTGCCAATTACAGGCCTCTTAGCGTTTGCCTTGAAAGACACATTATTACAATATTTGCTTATTTACATGTCAGGGAAATTATTCATAAACCACACATCACATAAAAATTAATACCTGTTTTAGTCTGGTGGCACATTTCAGCGAAATATAATCTGGGCTTTGTTTTTAAACTGTATTTGTTCGTATGTTAGTGATAAAGTGGCATTGCACTTATTTCTCAACCCTCTGTCCCTGTCTCTCTCTCATATACACACAGACACACACATATACATGCTGTGGATAAGTGTAAAAATAAAATGTGTTTTTAATGCAGGTATTTATTGATGAAACACACAATTCTGTTGCCTCTTCTTGTCGTTATTCAGCAACAGCTCACATCAGGAAATGCATGCTAATGGCTGTGAGAAGTGAGACAGACTGCTTAATAAGCATGCTCAGACTCAAAAAGCCCACCCACTGTCTTGCACTTATTCTCTGGTCTCAGCCTCAAATTATAGCTTAATTTAACTTTTCACAATCGTACCATTACAAACTGTCCCTCAGGTCAAAGTTGACTGGGTGACTGAAACTTAAACACATCATTAGTACGGATGCTCTCATAATTATTCTCTTAAGCTGGTGGCTCCACTCAGATGTGAGGTCAATCACAAATATACTTATTTGCATGGAAGTGAATGATAGGGAGGCTGAAAATTCAACCTTAGAAACAACAGAATCAATTATCTGTCTACTGCAGTAATTGTACCTACAAGATACTCATAAAATAAAAAATGTAATTTTTATTTTGCCTTTTGTTGAAGTAAGAGAGGTGTTAAAACAGAGCAATGACTACTGCTATGATCCATGAAGGAAGACAAACTTTTTTAGTATTATATGGTAAAATACTCTGTTATAAGAAAAAGCTCTGAAAGAAAGAAAGAAAGAAAGAAAGAAAGAAAGAAAGAAAGAAAGNCTCTGTTATAAGAAAAAGCTCTGAAAGAAAGAAAGAAAGAAAGAAAGAAAGAAAGAAAGAAAGAAAGAAAGTAATGAGGAAAAAGGGATGAAAGGAACAACAACAAACTATATTTATATAGCACTTTTCAAAGCAAATGTTACAAAGTGGTTTACACATTTACACACAGTTCCATATATGAAAGCCCAGTAGAAAAAAAAATAACATGGATAGAAATAATAATAATAATAATAATAATAATAATAATAATAATAATAATACAGTTTAAATATATAATAAATAAAAATGATGCAGCCTCAAGGGGGCACAAGCCAGTGTCCACCTTGTGCCGGTCCCAAGCCCGAATAAATGCAGAGGGTTGTGTCAGGAAGGGCATCCGACGTAAAACCTATGCCAAAGCAAAGATGCGAATCATTCCTATGACTTCCATACCGGATCGGTCGAGGCCCGGGTTAACAACGACCGCCATCGGTACTGTTGACCTACAGGGTGCTGGTGGAAATTGGGCTACTGTTGGTCGAAGAAGGAGAGGAGCAAGGCGTGTTCATAGGCAGAGAGAAAAGAGGAAAGGCAAGAGTCTAGAGATGAGAGTAGGGACTTTGAATGTTGGG
>VXCM01003746.1:0-51280 GCA_014773175.1 Lucifuga dentata | reverse complement strand
GGGGGCAATTACTTTTTCACATAGGGCCAGGTTGGTTTGGATAGCTTTTTTCCCTTAATAAATGAAATCATCATTTAAAAACTGCATTTTGTATTTACTCAGGTTATCTTTGTCTGATATTAAAATTTGTTTGATGATCTGAAACATGTAAGTGTGACAAAAAAGTAAAAACAGAAGAAATCTGTAAGGGGGCAAATACTTTTTCACAGGACTGTATTTAAAATTGTTCAACAATCAGACATGGAAAAACTCATTAAAAAAACAGGCATAAATGTAAATATTCAATTTTATTAACTGACTGAGACATTTATCAGGTAAAAATGTTGGTTCAACCTTCTCATATATGTAGATTTGCTGTTTCTGTTTTTCTTGTTTTATATCTTTGTAAATTGAATTCCGTTGGTGTTTGTCACCATACACAACTGATTATTTCAACTAATCCACTGGTTAATTGATACGAAAATAATTAACAACAAGAAAAATTAGCTAATTAATCAAAGCACCTGCACCTTCTTTTAGTTACTGAAAGGCATTCTGGGAAGTTTAGGTGCTCAGTAACTGAGGAAGAGGCTGATGAAGCAGGTTTAGGATTTTGATCACAGCATAAGGTTGAATGCGTCTGAATCAGTCTGATGCTGCGTTTGCAGATAGCGTTGGTGAGCCAGGAGCCCGTTCTCTTCTCTGGCTCCATCAGACACAACATCGCCTACGGCCTCGCTCACTGCTCATTGGATGAGATCCAGGAAGCAGCTCGTAAAGCCAACGCCCACGACTTCATCAGCCAGCTGCCGAACGGCTACGACACAGGTATGAGACTCATGATTTCACCACGTCCCTCAGGCTGGTTATTATAAATCCTGCTCTGGATGTCAGGAAGAAGTCAGCAGAAAATGTGTGTTTTTAATATTTATGATTTAGAGTCGTTTTTTTATTTCTCAGATGTGTGTGGATTTCATTTTGTGTATTTGAGCCCTTGGAGGTGTATTAAAGGACCATACCAGCTATTTTGTATGTTTGAGCCTAATATATTCAATTTTCATACATGTAACGTTACTGACAATCATTTCCCAAAGCATACTACTGGAACGGTGAATTAAAAATGTTTTTCCTACCTTCCAGACCTCCATTGGTTTCAGTTCATTCTGCTATTAAAATCAACTTGTTGATACTGTAAACGTTCTTGGGATAGGTAATCCATCATCACCAACAAGACGTGTATTCAGGTTTTTTTAGAAGTTATGTAATTTTAGTGTTTAAGCTCAATAAAAAGCGTGGAGTGAATGTATGCCTCCACCGGGGAATATAGTCCCAAAAGAAGACCTGCGTTTATGGAAAAATTTAAAGGACCGTGACTTCATAAGGCTGTGTAACTATTAGCAGGAGAAACATGGATTTTTAAGGTGGGTGTATCACTTGAATATTTGATTTTGAAAGATTAAGAGATTTAGCAAAATATCAGGAAAGCTGAAATACGGTTTTATCCTTTGGGAAATGATTGTCAGTAACGTAACATGTATGAAAACTGAATATATTAGGCTCAAACATGCAAAATGGATGGTATGGTCCTTTAATGTCATGCTGGTATGAAATACAGACTGTTGTGTTGTGTAGCATTATTTTTTATTTATTTATGTTTTTTGCTGATTACTCTTTGATATTTGAGCTTGTAAAGTCTTGTATAGAGCTTGGAATTGAAAACTGAAACTTTCTTGGTACTAATCAAAATACTTCAGTAGTACTTCAGTACTTCAGTATACTTCAAGTATCAATGAATTTGGAGTTATTTGATACATAGCTTCAATAACTGATTAGCATCTGACTCGTTCTAAATCATGGTTTTGAGCTGAGTTCATGAATCTTCTATTATTTTCATGTTTTTTTTAGTTCTTTAACATCCACTTTGTATTTGTCAGAGGTGGGTGAGGGCGGTGGGAAGTTAGCAAAGAGCGAGAAGCAGCGGATCGCCATCGCTCGAGCTCTGGTCAGACGGCCGCAGGTCCTGATTCTGGATGAAATAACCAGCTCTCTGGACGCTGAGAGCGAAATAAAGGTATGATGCGAGGATGTCGGTTTCTTTGAGCTGGAAGATGATTGATGGATAAATTCAGATCTTAGATAAATCATGGCACTTTTCCACAAAAATACTGAAGCTGTTTGGTTGTAAATGAGATATTTGTGTGGCTGGCTGTGCACAGGTTCAGCAGGCCCTGGTGAGCGATCCCAGTCAGACTCTGCTGATCATCGCTCACAGGCTGAAGACCATCGAGAAGGCGGATCAGATCGTCGTGATCGGCGATGGTTCCGTTCAGGAGCGAGGGACTCACCAGGAGCTGATGGACCTGAAGGGGAACTACTACAGACTGAGAACCAAGCTGTTTGCTGAGGGAAACTCGCCACACTGACCATGTTCTCTCTCTCTCTGTGTGTGTGTGTGTGTGTGTGTGTGTGTGTGTGAGACAGCAACTTTAACAACACAATGAGCAGTAATTTAAGACAATATTAAAACTCAGATGGCGTTACGTTGAGTGGACGGTGAAAGTTTGACAGTGGATCTACATATTCTATTGCCTTTTATTGCTTTTTTTAAATTTTAAAGCAATTCTATGTAATGCTAAAAATAAAAAAAGCATCATCACAACTCTGTAGATCTCATTCATTCAGACATATTTATTTTAATTATGACCGTTAATCTACCTAAATTGATGCGTGAAAATTGCGTATAGATTTCTACTTGTACAGTATTTTTGCTTTCCTGTCAGAGCAGAAAACAGTTATGACCTGTATTGTGTATTGATCTGTAAATGGATAAATATATTCTGAGCTTGATAAGGAATTAATGTGATAAAAGATCATAAAAATTAATTTATAATGGGGGGAGTCAAAGGTCACTTTATGGGTACTTTCCAAGTAAGAGTTTGCTCAACACTGTCAGAGGTTTTGGATTTTAGTCAGTGACCTAATCTGACTTATACACTGTTATTTTTAGTTATTCTATACATTTTCTGTGTTTTAGTTTATCCAGTCAGCATGGTTATCTCTTTTTTTCTTCTTTTTTAATATGCATAGATGTTATTATACATCCCTCAGCTGTTTTTGGATATTTGGCTGCTTTTTTGTGGCAAATTTCTATAAAATGTAACTCAGTCGCTGCTGTTCGAACCCGTCTCTCTGTGACTTTATCAAGCAAATTAAAGTCTGTGTTCCTGCATCAGCTGGCTTCTTTTTGCTTTTTGATTTGTGCTATTAGTTTCTACTTTATCCCACTGTCTCTTTGTGGTTATTCAATAAGCTTCTGCCAGAATTTCACATCAAATCTCACTTTAATACATTCTTTCAGATGGTTTTTGTAGAGATTAACAGGCATTATGATCTTAGCTGTCAGACTTCTGCTTAGAGCGACATAAATCATAACCAAAACTGAAACAAAACTGTGATGATATCCCTGCCACAGGATAAAACAATAATTAAGCAACAAGTAGCTTCTGGTCTCTACATGTACGCCAGTTTTACTTTGCACTTCAGAATTAATTTTAATAATTCCACAGTGAACATTGTGCGTCAAAAAATCAAACATAAGCTAAAACATACAACAATGACTTGACCTCTGATCTGTTGAATTCTTTGCCTTGCATCTCCTCAGGTGAATTTAATAAAAGTTTACTTTCATTTACACGTGTTCATCCGCTCAGAAGCTGCGTGTTATTTATCTGAGTCCCGTGAGTTTTGAAGCAGATTTGCGTTTGTGTTGTGTTGCAGCGTACTGTACGGTGGGGTGGTTTTACTGTGTCACCGTGCAGCTTGAGCTGCTGTGGAAAGTCCCTGATTACCAGCATTATATTTTGCTGATGCTGTCTGGACGGCTGCCTGGTGAAATGTGTCACAAACACCAAACGTGCGACGAGCTGAAACATCACATAAAACACCAACCCCCTCTGTCGACAGGAATCAGCCTCGACTCGGCCTGCTTTTGCTGCCATTTTGCGAAAGACCTCATGCAGCCACAAAATGGCGACGAAAATCACATGCTTCAGACGAGTTAGGCTTGTAGCTCTGCAATGACCGCAGATTTTTAATGATCATACATGTTCATTATCATCAAATCCAAATTTATATTATATTCACATTCATCTGTGCAGCAAAAGATGCTACGATAAAACTCCCGTCAAAGTGTACACATGCTGCTGTAATCCATTAAAATTTAAATAAAAGGACCAGTCAGAGGGCAAACTGTGCAAATATTGAGGCATAAGTGTAACTTAGAAAGAACTGACTGATAAATTCTGAGCTCGTCATATACGGAAGTCAGCAATGGCTTACGTGTTTTTGCACATCACACTCATTTGAGCTCAATAATTATAAATTACAATTCCAGATTGCCCACATAAAAACAAGGCTATTAATCAAGATCTTCACAGTTCTGACAGTTTGGAGATATAAGTTTACACTCGGCTGCAGTGACTCATCAGTAGATTTAGGCAGCTCACCATTAACAAACAGTTGTGCACCTCCGTTTGGTTGCAAAAGCGAGAGAGCACAAAGAGGAAATGCCAGTCCTGTCAGTTGGCACCATCTTAGGGCAAGACCTGCAAAACCAAACCACAAAATGGCCGGCATCGAGCATAAAAAGGGTTTTAAAATATTCAGAAGAGAAAATTAAAGATGATGTAGGAACTATGTAGCTGCAGTAAACACTGTGATGTTATATAAAAACACTCATCAACCAAATGTCAGTGTGAAAGCATGCGTGTGTGTGTGTGTGTGTGTGTGTGTGTGGTATGTTTTGTGCATATGAGTGGTTAATGTTTTGCCTAACCAGTCCTGCACCATGACGTGCTGAGCTGGAAAATCCCGTCTCTTTCTTTCACTTTTGTGTTTGCTTGGCAGCAAACAGCAGCCCAGCCTCTGATCTGGTGAAATCAACTTAATATTTTAGATAATTCATTCCAGGAATAGCAGTACCAAATCTATCACAAACCCTGAGAGAAAACTGGACAGAACGCATGTTTCTCTGCATACTTACACTTAGACACTTTACTAATGAAACTTGTTGGGATTAAATCATTTACTTTTGGTCTAAGATACTGTTTTAACAGACTGAGGATGAGATTTTAAGTTGCTGTCATATCAGAATGTTTACATTTACTAATACTAGTTTAGAATAAAAGGAATGCAGTTAAAGGAGCAAACCAATGATTTTGCATGTTTGAGCCCAATAAATATGGCCTGCATATACTGTATGTTACACTGCTGCCAACCAAAATATACTGCTGGAGCAGCGGTTTAGAACGGTACAGGCAGCCATGGTTGAAGTTAAATTAAAATCAACTTGTACAGACTTGAAACATGCGTGAGATAACTAATCCGTCACAGCAATCCAAAATTCATTCTTATTTTTTGATGAAGTTACTTTATTTAACCGGTCCAACATGGAGCTGCACAGACGAAAATGTATGTTTCCGCCAGGGAAAACAGTCCCAGGAGAAGACGACTTTTAGATGAAACACTGAAGTTTAAGGTGGCTGTATCAAATCAACATTTAATTTTGAAATATTAGGTATTTGGTAAAGTAACAGGAGACTAAAATATGATTTTAAATTTTGGAAAGTTGTTGTCAGTAACATAACGTGGAGTTAGTATTTATTGGGTTCAAACATGAAAAACTATCGATGTAGTCCTTTAAGATACTGCTCACGTTCTAAACGTTTGTTCTGCTCCACTCCTACATCTGACCCAGTCTATAATTAGAACACATGTGCCTTTNTTTTTTTTTTTTTTTTTTTTAGATTTTGTTAAATCTTGTACACCCAGTGCAAATTTTTATTTATTTATTTATTTTTTTTAACGATACAGACAGCCTTTTAACCAACATCAGTCTCTGGAAAGAATTTCCTGAGGGATGTGATTAAAACTAATAACCGCTTTTCCTTTCTGCTACAAAGCAAAAGTGATAAAAAATAAAAATAATGCAGCATAAATGACAACAAACATGATGCTGCTGTAGCTCCTTTTTCATATTTCTTGTGGGAAAGCGTAACTTGTTTGACAGATTTTTAAAAAAATAAGACAGAAAACTAGATGGAATAGAATAGAATGCAATTGTTGACTGATTTGTGAGCCTGACATAAGAAAGTGAGCAAATGTTTTGTTCTTGGGAGTTTTTGCATGTCAGCTGTATTTATTGGAGCTGACTGACTATAACTTGAAAGTTTCAGAGGCTCTGTGTACAAGATGAACAAACTTGATCAATATACACTGATTTTGCACTTGTTGCAGCTCTTATCCATGATTGTGGCTTTGAGGTAGTTCTGGGTCCCACCGACTCACCTGATTTGCCCAGATATTTACCTCTTCCCAAACATAAAAAAGGCTTTAGCTGGAACCTTTTGGCTCCAACTCAAACTGGGATTAAATACATCCAGCAGGTTATGTTCAAACACAAATAACTGCAGAGGTTTAGAACTTATCAATCAACCCTTGTCGGACTGAATAGATTTGAACAGAAGCTGATGCATGTTGTATGCATGTTTTGTGTCCGTTTACCTTCAAAAATATGGGGAACAGAAAGGAATAACAATTTAAAACACAAGAAAAGAAGAGACAGACTTTCCTAACGAACCCCTAAAAACTTACAAAACATGCTTTGAGTTCAAAAATGTAAGAAAAGACTGAAAACAGATGTTCAGCTGTTACATTTTTGTTGAATAAATTGATTCTAACAAGTTACCTGATCTACTTTTGAACATATTTAGCTTATATTGCTTTTATCGGAGGTGATGTCAGTCATACTTGCTGTATTTTTATATTAGGTGAACCCCCCCTCTGTGATCAGTGAATCCCCTGAGTTTCCTTGGGGAGCGTCTTAATTACAACACTTTTACAGACTGAGCATCCAGCAGTGTGTGCTAAATTTATGATCAACAAAAGGCATTCACACACCCATGCAAACACACCGCATGACAATAGAGGGAAATCCCGCGTCCTGAACACATCTAAATTTCCAACCTGACAGCTGATCTCATGTCTGTTTTGAGATCAAACTCTGAAGAGATTATGAGCAACATGAACTGATCTGCAGTCAGCAAAAGACTCCATCACCACTCAGCTTTGATAAAACCTTTAAGCAGAGGAACAGCACCCCGGCTGGCTGCTTCCGGCACTTTTATTATCAGTCATGTGATTTCTCAGAACTCCTCAGCCAGGCAGTTTGGTATTAGTCTGGTGATTCTCAGAAAGTCCCTGCAAAGAGCAGGAACTGCAAAGTAACCAGTCTGTGCTGCCATCTAGTGAAAGTAATAAGATATGAGTGAAATGAAATGCAAAGAAAGAAAGAAGCCTCCATATAGGACAGTACCTCTCATAGATTAACCAGCACTTTTAGAGAATTTTCTGTCTCTTATAGTGGTATTCCCAGGTCTTTGAAGCACTCGCGGTGTGGTGATATTACAGTGGGAAGTAAGCAGATGTATAGATTTGAGAGTTCATGTGGTTGCATGCAGAAAAAAACAAAACACCACAGGCTTTAAGTGAGGGCGAGTGAGGAGAAGCAACGAGAACCACAGTGTAAATTTACATTATATCACAAAAGCCACTAATATATGGCTGCAGAGATACATTCAACAGCATAAAGAAAAAATTATGTTTATTTTATTTATTTTAGATCATGAGTCATCATCTACAAGCATGCAAGGCCTATATATTTCAGTAGAGAGGGTGAAGTTAAAAGTTTAGTTTAGTTTATTTGCACATAAAAAATAAAAATACAAACTTACATAAGCAAAAAAGGAATGTGATGGAGAAATGAAAAACAAAAAAACCCTGAAGGGGTTTATACAAAGAACATGCATGTTACTGTTAAATTTATAGAACAATTAAAACAAAATAAGAAAAATGTTAAATAAATAATACAATAAAATAGTAAAAGAAACGGAACATAAATACAAGGTGAGGTCATGAATCCAGAATCTATCACATGAAAAGTTTATGAAATTTTCTCTTTTGTCACATTTTATTTTTTATCACTGCATTTAATTGTTTTGTTTTTCTGTAAATGCTGTTTCCTTGTCTGATTGTTTAACTGCAATTTCCACTTCCGGGACAGATTCTCTAACACCATGTCAACCTGCTGTACTGTGTGTGAGTGCCATCATCAAAATAATCTTGTGATGATGAGGAATGAGTGTGAGGAAGGGAAACAGCGCCCCAAGTGTTTAAGTCTGGGATTGAAGCTGGTTGCAAACCTACAACCATTTGATTTCTCGGAACTCGCTGGAGTGAATTGGCAAATATTAGGTGGCTGCCATAAGTGCTGGCAAAAGATATGAAAAATAGGTCTCGACTGCCCCAAGTGGGAGGAATAAGAAATACATCCAATCTGTTGAAATTAGAAAACAAGTTGAAACTTGAAAACAAGCTCAATAAGACCTTCCCTTAATGTCAACCAAATTATACCCAAGAACTAAATTAAAAGATTAAACAGCTGGTGCCACTTTTGTTCATGTTTGATCAAAAAAAAAATTTATCGTGATGATATGATAGAAAGTTTTTTTTTATTATATAGTTATAATTCACTATTACCAATAGTTTTTGAGATTCACCATTACTTTATGTAGTCATTTTTATATAGTTTTATATTTATTGTCCACTTTTAGTATGTTATAGTCTTGTTTTGCCTAATTTTAGAAATAATTAAGTGAATTGCCTGCAGACATTAATGACCAAAAATAAATAAATAAATAAATAATTGCATCAGCACCAACATGGTGTCTGGCTTACCACTATAGTCTCTCATAATGAACTGAAATATGCTCAAAATATGTCTTTCACTATGCAGAGAATAACTGAGATCCATAACATGCCAAACAGGCCACATTGTATGGTCACTAAACATTAGAAATACCGGTACTTTACTGGCAAAAAGAAATTAAAAATACATTCTTCTGCTATTACTTCATAAGTCCACTAGATGGCGACATAACACAATATATCTCAGAAAAGTGTGTGCGCTAGAATGGCCACTAGATGGCGCTTTAAAATAATTGTTGTGTCTGGTAACGTTCAGATTTTTTTAATCTCATGTAAATAATCTTTGGTTGAAAAAATATTTAACAGAAGTTGATGTATTTTGTATAAATAATAGGAATGTAACAGAAACTGGTCAAAATAAAAACGAATTGGTGCTCTGATTGGTGCTGTCCAAGCAGATGTTCCTCCCTCATCTGATACTAAATAAGATTATTCATCAATCATAACATGATCCTTAACTAAATTCCAGAAGAGGGTTTCAGATAATCTCTTTTCAGGGAAGCAGATTTTGACACTGTGTTAAATCCTGATCCAATCAGCAGCAGTGACATCATGGCTGGAGCTCTTAGCTCACATTTTCACTATCAGCCTGCAGAATGTGCCATGCTTTCTTCATGCTGACATTAAAACATTATCATATCAGACAACTATTTTATTTACACAGCAAATTTTATCAAAAAGGAAGACAAAATCCAAGTTAAAAGGGTAAAACAGAAGTTATTAGGTTTGATTTAAGAGTGAGAGCAGACCTCAGATCTTCTGTAAAATTCTTTGCACAAACTAAATTACTTCCATATGTTTTTCTTTATTCCTGTAGAGAAGAAACCACCTGAAGTCTGCATGGTTTGTATCACAGGATATTTTGGCCCGAATCATTCAAAGCACTCTAATAAGATAATTTAACTTTAATCTCAGTTCTCTGATTTACAGTAGTGATCTGAGAAGTGGAGAGAAGTTTTCTGCTTCTGTTTTGCTTTTCTTAGTCAGATTAAGATTTTTTTAAGTATTCCCCTGATAGTGGATCATACTGTCGGTGAACAATAAAATTGATTTAAACAAAAAAAAAAAAAAAAAAAAAAAAACATATTACAGACATATGTACTGTATGAAGACATTTGATAGCTTTTTAGTGTAAAAACTATGTTTGACACAGATTTTGCTGCTTTCTGAAGCGACACAAACAATATAAAGACAGCAGTTTGATTTAATGTGTCGTGGATGTCACTGCATTTAACATGATGAGAAAAATGTGACTTCTGCTCTGTAAAATTTATTGCTCAATTTATGCAAAGCCGGTCGTTAAATATCTGTCCACTTAGTAGCTGCACTGTTTCTGCTTTGTAAGTAACCT
Organism: Lucifuga dentata; assembly: GCA_014773175.1. Taxonomy (NCBI): domain Eukaryota; kingdom Metazoa; phylum Chordata; class Actinopteri; order Ophidiiformes; family Bythitidae; genus Lucifuga; species Lucifuga dentata. The sequence continues at coordinate 41,127 of VXCM01003746.1, read as the reverse complement.
AATGAACTTAAATCTATAAAAATCCATGATACCTCATAAAATTCTTCTACTATTGAGCCAGAAGTGACCAGAATCATGATTCCATTTCAGCTTCATCTTGAATTTATTTTTATATCTTTCCAGCTTCATGGATGAGCCGATCTGTCTGTTGCAGCAATCAGAGCATTTCAGAGGTTTCCTCCTCCTGTTTTGCACATCTTTCTGTGGAGGAAGTAAACGGGGGGGGGGGGGNTCACAGTGGGACGAGAAGCCAGACTTTCACACCTGAGCCCTGTTGATTGTTTGTTGCTGCAGAGACACAAAGTCAGACAAACAAACTGATGCTTTTTTTCCCTCTCTGTCCTTCCTCTGTTACCATCTTGGACTTGAGTGTGTGTATATGTGTGTCTATGCAGATGTATTTTAAATTATCACTTTGATCTAATATCTAATGTTGTGTTAATTGGTGCTGTATATGTTCTTATTATATACTTGTGCACTCTTATCCTTTATTTTTATTATGCTCCTTCTGATTATTTGACTCTTTGTGTCATATGAAGCACTTTGAGCTGCATTTCTGTATGAAAGGTGCTATAATAAAGTAATAAACACTGACATATGAGGGTAATTTTAGATTACATTTTCATTTAATTTTAGGATACATTGTGACTAATGTTGGGGTTGATGTGAGTAAGACTTTGGGTATTTTGGGTCGTATTGGACATTCTGTTGGGTCATTTTAGGATAATGTTGAAAGCAGAAGTGCTGAGGGTCTGGTGGAGCCAGTGCCAGGATGAGGTTGATGATCGTGCTTCACTCGTGAAAATATTCACTGCTTCCACCTGGAATAGCTGATATATAACTGCAAACTAAAGTAGAAAAAGAGTCTTTATAAGGCTTTTGTCAGTCATTATAGCTGCCATATTAACAATGATAAGATAATAATAATAATAATAATAATAATAATAATGATGATAATAATGATAAGATGCTGAACTTACTGGCNATAATAATAATAATAATAATAATAATAATAATGATGATAATAATGATAAGATGCTGAACTTACTGGCTGAAACAAATGTAAAGTTTTTTTTATCACCAGAAACCTAATTAACCATTTTCCCAATTTTTTCCATTCTCTCTAAAACAGTATTTATCAGTTGCCATCCCTTCTTCACAGCTTTAAACGACAGGATCCAGTGTGTAAAAATTGTTGTCATTTTGATAATGATAATTTCCCCATCCTCATCTAATTTTCAAAAAGTGGAAATCTTATTTTTGAATTTAAAAAAAATATTAAAAACACTCTGTAAACATATTTTTTCACCAACTCGCCATGGCAGGTTTTGTTTTCTGTTACCCTTCTTGCTAAGCTACAAAGGTTCAGAGACATATGCTACAAAACAGATTATTCACACAGGATTAAGACGCACGTTAATCTCATGTCATGTTGGGGATCACCTCTGTTGATTTTATCCGCTGCTGTTTTTTGTGGAAAAGTGTGTAACTGCAGTCACACTGGAAATGTTTCATGATGTTTTGACTACGACTTTGCATATTCTCAGATTACCTTTGTCTCCACCTTCTGGGGGAGAAAGCTGACTTTGATTCTGATGGAAATCACTCACCTTGTAGTTTGAAAGTATAATGAAGTGGCTCGTCTCAGGTTCACACATTTACAACACATTTTGCGTGACTGCATAATGAAGCAGCTGTTGTTTGCCTGGCCTGGTTTGAACGACACCCTCCACGTACAGAGCGTACTCTTTCGTATTTAAATGCATCTTTTCTATCTGATAATTCAAAGCTCTGGCTCATTTACCAGAGCTTTGAATTTGCAAAGCTCTGGTAAATGATTATGACTCAGGACCCAGGAGGTGCTGTGAGGAGTTCTCAAGCAGGATCTCCTGCAAAGTTTTACATGTCCAAATGGAAAACACACACAAATATCATTCTCCATAGAAATACACTTTGTCTAATGACAGAAAAGCGTTAGACACAATAATAATATGTGTCCAGCAACTGACTGAATGCTTACTGAAAACTTTTGGCTGAACAGGAGGTACTATCCATCTGCTGATGGAAATGAACCAAAGCAGCAAACAGATTTGTAGACTTGAGAGTTAGAATTTGAGTCCATACTTATTCATCTCTCCATTTATTTGGACCAGGTTCAGAACTAAAACACTGAGACAGACAAACCCATTCACATTCATATTCATATCTACAGGCCATTTAGAGTTTCCAATTTACATAACCTGCATGGTTTTGGACTGTGGGAGGAAATTGGAGCACCTTGGCAGAACCCACACAGAAATGGGAAAAACATACAAATTCCACATGTGGGTTCAGCTTCCCGGCGGATTCAAACCCCAGACCTCATCGCTGAGAGTCTGGGATGAGATGTGAAGTGACTCAGATCCACTTGTCTGCTGTGAGAACTGAGTTGTTTGAGACATGACTACTTTAAGACTTTACCTTATTTTAATGTGAAAGCAATAATTTAAGTCATTTTTGACCAAATAAATCCAACAGTAATAAAAAGAAAAATTTAAAAAATAAAAAAAAAATCATGAGTCAGCATTCAAGTCTTGTATTTTTGGTTTATTTTGTAACATACACTGCTGCAAAATATTTCAATTTATCAGTGTTTATTATTGTACCAGCCTTTCCCTGTTAAAGTACACTGAAGGGACTTTATCTCAGCTGTAAAATCACTATTAAAGTATCTTTTAAAGGCAGATGTTCACTGATGAAGCTCATTGCATAAGAGTCATAAAAAAATACTTAGACTCTGTGAACATCCTCTCCTGAACAATTTATGTTTTTTTACTTTTGTCCTGAAAAACTGAAAAATTTAAATCAAAAACAAGACACAATTTTTAAATGTAGGCTTGGTAAAGCATTCAATACTGCAAATAAAAATAGTTAGAAATTGGATGATAAACATGCTAACACCATATTTCTATTTGAGTGAGTAAATATTACGTGCATTTCATGTATTAGCACTAGATAAAAGGAAAGGAACTATGCAAAAGGTTTCATTATGTGCAACAATATTAATATTGCGAGTAGTTGTATATGTGTGCGAAAGTGTGTTTTTGCACATGTAAGTCTGTGTGCCTGCTAGAAACACTTTAACAGAAAAAAGTGATGTAATACAAAAAAAAAAGAGCATCATAACCACAATACTGTACATAATCCTTGAATGTACAGTCTCCTTTCAAAGCTGAAAATTGGTGCTTGTGTCAGTTGTCAAGGGGACTGTTGCTGTTGCTATGGAAGGCTTGCCAGCTGTAGTGAGTGGAAGTGAACGGACTGCAGAGCCCTCATTTTGCAGACTTATAGCACGACTGCCTCATTAGTGACCACAGAGAATATTGTTTGCCACAGCTGGCCCGTCTGTTTATGATAACACACTTACGTAGGCGCCATAAAAGCATTCAGAGGCCGTAGAGTTTCTCTGTCAATATTTGCTGTGGATTTGCAAAGCTCTGGTAAATGATTATGACTCAGGACCCAGGAGGTGTTGTGAGGGAGAGAGCTTCCTTGGAAATCATTTCTGGACTGATGATCATCATGTGACAAGCTGATGCAGCCAAGAGCTGACAGAGAGAGAGAGAGAGAGAGAGAGAGAGAGAGAGAGAGAGAGAGAGAGAGGGAGATCTTGGTGACTCAGAAGATGTTGATTCTGACGTAATCTGCCAAACCCTCCTTCTTTCTGTGCCTAGCAAACCATTTTTGCTAATGTGTTTGTTTAATATAGTAAGTGCTATATATATTAAGATTTTAATACATTTAACAGCTAGAAATGATACGTCTGCAATGTTGTTTTTTCATATTTAGAACAAAGAAACATGAGACAGAGGGACAAATAACTCTTTGGGTTGATTAACACATAAGGAAATGAGTAAGGACTGTGCTGTGTTTCAAACTAAGACAAACTAAATTAGTGTACAGTGATTATGGATTTCTTGCACCTAATTTTCTGTCCTAAATCAATTAGTCAACAGGCTGACAAATGCTTCAGAGGCAAGATACCATATACTGAAAGAGCACAGGTTTGATCCAATCATGTAGCTCAAACAGCTAAGTGGACATGCGCTGTTTAAGTTTCCTTGCACCCCCATCTGCTTGACTGGAGGTTACTGGTGTAAACTAGTCAAATCGGTGCCTAAAATAATTAAACGAAACACTGAAGGCAATTTAAATTCAATCCTAGTGCATGATTCTGGTTACAAAAACCTCTGTGGCTTTGTTTCACGGTGGACACAAACTATTGTCTGCAGAACTCATATATATTAAAACACAGCTGTTGTATGATAATTTCAAGCCAACAGCAGTTTCATGGCTGGTGCTACAAAGACTTCCTCTTGTGTGAAAACAGAGTAACAATCAAATTTATTCTTAGGGATGGTATTAAAAGATGACTTTCAGTATCAGTGAATGCACATTTAAAACTTTTAAAGTTGTTTTTTTATACTGGAATTAATTTATTGGGATTTTTCATGTAAGAAAACACATGCCCTTGGTGAGTGCCTCAAGTTTGTATTTAATCAGAATGGAGGACAGACAGAAAGCTGAATCCCATCTCCTTCCAGGCAGTATTGACCGCCTTTGATTAACATATGAAAAAACACGAAACTGATCTCAGATCAGCCTCATCCGTTCTGGATGCATCGTTGGCTATGCGTCTTAATGGCAGGAACGCATGCGCAGTGCGTTGTGTTGCAACAGCCCTGGAGATCGTCAGCAATCCCTATCTGGAGAAAACAGATACTTTAATACTTTTGGGTGAAACCGTGAAACTGTGCAAATGCTGCAATGGATTCTCTTGAGCAGATTAACGGATTAACATGGAAGAATATTGAGAAACAGCGTAATCAATACTACTACAGTCGATGTGCGTCACGTGGTTGGGCTTGACCAATCGGAGCTATCCAAATCCAGTGGCAAATATGCTCTTTGTTCGTGTATTTTACCAACCTTACCATCGAATTCAAGCATATTCCTGTTAAAAATCGCATTGTGTGGACATTGGGATAATTATTTTACGTTGTAGGACACGCCATGGATACATTTTATGGACTTTTTCGAGGAATGCCACGTGTTCAAGTTTCGATAAACAGGCTTATTTTATCACATGACTCCCCTCCCCCACCCCTGCGCAGTGATGGGGGAAGAAGCCGGACATGTTTGAGCGAAATGTGTTGGTTTAAAAGTGTCGAGGTGGAAGACCAGATTATTTTTTGAAGAAAAGTTTCGCGTTGTTTTTGGATTTATCAGTCGACATTTGTGTTTTTTAAATTCAAGGTTTTTATGTCATGCTTATTTTTGACACACTTAATGTGTTAGAAAACCGACTTTTAAGTAATACTTAACTAATTTGTTTTAAAGTGTTTTAGAAGTTTTGTAAGTACTTTGTAATATCTATATTCAGCTAATGTTACTTTACATCGTGCATTTGAGTGACATTGTGGGGAATTTGTAACCTTGGTGTGGGGGATGGGCGCCTGTGGTTAGGTAACAATTTGTGTGGAAAACATTTGTAGAGACGGTCTGTGTGTAAAGGTTTAAATTTAATTTATAATAGATCAATTTAAGGGGTTTGTTTTTACTTTTTCTTTTAAATGTAACATTTCAAGAGTTTGATTGTGATATTTTTTAATTATCTCCTTTCTACAACCTGTTTTTGGTTTTATAGCCTATAGTTTATGTATGATTGGTTATTGTTTGCTCGTTTATAGTTGTGGGAGGGCAAAAGTAGCCTCAACTACGAAAAATGCAACTTAAGTTCAGTTTAGACGGAAAAACTGCTAGAATTTGTGACTCTTATAGGTATAGTCTTCGTTTTGTTTGTGAAGTGATGGAAGAAGTGGTGCCTTCCATGTCTCTTTCAGGTTTAGTTGGTTATTTGCTTGGGTTTTTGTATTTGTTTGCAGTTCTGTGCTATGGAGGCCCCGTTTGATGGACTGTTCTCAGATTTAGCCATAGTTGAATATGAAACGTACATAATTTATTTCAGTTGTGTTTCTTAACGGAATACATAGCGTTAAACGTGTTTTGTTAAACATGTAACCTCGTTTCTTTGTGAATATTCGATTATATTTCTCAGTCACATTGCAGTAAAAGATGGCGGCGGTGCGCCACTTGTAGGGGACAGAAACGCGGATATTTTGTTGAGAGAAGAACGCATTGGCAGAGGCTCTTGCGTCCGAGGAGATGCGCGTGACATGGTGAAAGAACCAATGGCGTGCTCCGTTTTTACACTGGGAGCCCGCGTTTAATTCTTCTTAACCAATCCGCGTTGTTGCTTTGCACACGCTGACGTAATGTAATATGATAAGGAGGGGGGTTACCCGGCACAGTTGAGTTTTGTGGAGGATTATGTGGAGGAACCACTAAGAGACAACATTTCAGTAAGACTAGATATGCTGGACCAATGATATTATGCAATTTGCTTGACTGACGGCAAGAATTTGCGAATAGGTTGGCCCGTTCGTTAGTCCCAGAGTCCCCAGTCGTCAGGGGTGTGGTTTCGTTGATAGACATCGGAAACAGCGAATAGGAGCTCAGTAGGCGTGGATATGTCCGGTATTTTATCCAATTGGGTGAATGGTCATGCTATAAAGTAACGGGTGTAGTCGCAGCGTCGCCATTTCAACGAAGCAGTTGAACGGAGCTCACTCTGGCGGGGATAGGAGAAAACGGGCGAACAGAGACGGATCCAGGTTTTGAGTCTAGCTAAAAGTAATCCGGATCCATCCTGATGGATATGGCTGTTAACCCACCCATTGACAGGTATCTACCGGTAAAATTGACTCTCAGCTTTCCATCGGAGGGAATATTTTCAAACATGTCTCATTTTTTTTTTTTTCAAATTGCATTACTTGCAACCGGGGTTTGCTGTAATACGCCTGGTGGAATATAGAGATGGACACCAAATATGCTGCAGGACGATGTTACCGTCGTTATTGGATTATCAATGATAATTTTCTGGGAAAATGTCAAGTCGGTGTTTATGGTTTGTATGTAGCTGAGCTGCGACTGGTTCGCAGTATGCCGGCGCCATCTTCGGAGCGCGTATGCCGTTGGCCTGTCTCCCGCTGCCTGGCAGGTGCTAACTTTGCTAGCATTAGCAAGCTTCCCAGCCAGGCTCCGTTGACGTTACTCGCTGTAGCGGCAGTTAGATTCCTCTATTAAAACTCTGTGTAGCTCTGTATTAATTTGTCTGGGGTTTGTAAAACGTTGTATTTTGAATGGCTAATGTTAGTAAACAGAAACGTTGGTTTTAAGTGTCTTGTTGGTTGGCGACTTGGCTTTAACCCCCGGTCCTGACGCACCAGAGCCGGGTTTGTGTTGTCTTAGATGACGCTTAAATGGCAACGCGGCTGAACCGACATTTGTTTGGCCGGTTTGTTATTGTAGCCATGTGACGGTGAGAGTGCTGTGATTACTGGCAGGGCGACATTGAAATAAAAACAAGGCAAGGAAAGCTTAAAGGCGTCCATCAATAAGACTATTAAATTTCATAACAGCAGTCTAATTTCTTATACTAGAGTTTTAACTGTGTGGTACAGGTTGTGTATGGTGTTTCAGCAGTTGCCTGGTTACCAAGTCCATGTCACTTGAATGCAGCTAGGTAGTGACTCTCAGTGTAATGACCGACTACAATCTGATTTTACTCAATTTATCTCCTTCTACGTTATACTTTATCAGCTAACCTTGTATATTTTTTTATTCACATTTCTTATTTTGCCCTCCCCAATTTGTTCATCTGACGTAAGTTTTATTGTTACTGTTATGTACATGAATCCTTATTTTACAATAAAGTACACTAACTGTCAAATGTGTTTCCATAAGTTGTATCATTCAAAGGGGTTTGTTTTACCACCAGCAGTAGCAATTTAACAGTTAATGATATTGCCATTTCTTGGATTTTTTTATAGCTATAAATAAATGTGATTATAATATGTCAGTGTAAGCAGCTAATGTCTTTTTAGCTTAACTCTCTACTCTTTGTTAGTACAGCAAATTTTTCAGAAAGCATGCACAGGATGGAACAGTACTTACAAGTTCACTAACTGTGTTACAAGTAGATAATTGAATGGTTCCTTAGTTTTCCATTCATCCCCATGAGATCTAGTAACTTGTTTTTTTCTTCCCAGTGCCTGATGTAATTCTTGACTCACATTTGCATTAATTCAAGGTGACATTGGTTTGAAGAGGTCCTTCAGTCTAGGGCCCCTCATCTCATGCAGAGTCGAATTACTAGTGAACCTGTTTGCTTTTAAATAAGTGTAACACTTTTAAGTCTGCAATTCACAGTTAAGGAGAGAGGTTTTAAAGCATGCAACAGGCATATATCATATGTCAAATATCTTTAGTTTATTACTCTTTCAGTATGTTAACAGGTGATCCTAAATGACCTGGATTACTCTTGGAACAAGTTTTTTTTTTAGGTGACGAGTTATGGTGAGTTCATACATGTGACATTTGAGGAAAGGACATGCTCACGTTCCCTATGTTGTATTCGTGTATTCTCCGCATTGCCTTTTCAATGGAGTATGTGTACATTTATAGTCTCCAGGATTACACGCAATGGTACGAGTTGTGAAATCTTAAGTGTTGACTGTCTTGTAAATCTTGTTAATATCACATTTGACATATCTTCAGATTCAAAGTGGTGGTGCTGTAAATGGATGAGTTAGCAGGTGCTCTGCAGTTTGCTTCAGTCGGTGCTTTTGTGCATTAACCTTACAGTAAAATCTTGCTTCTTAAGGGTGAGTGGTGTGTAACAGGCACTTGTAATTGCACAGCATTAGCATTAGCTAGTCTCAGTGTACAGCTCAGCTGTAATTGGCTGCTTCACTTGATGGCTTGTGACTGTTCGAGTTGGATGAATACAGCTCTTGTGTTGGTGGGGGTAGAGGGTCGATGTTCATGGTGTTACCAGCCTACCATCTGGCGGTACAGTGTTACTCCTGTTGTAGCAGACTTATTTTACATTTGGTCAGTAAGTTTGTCAGGCCTTGATGGAAAGAATCTGAATTTCTTTTTTTTTTTTTTTTTNTTTTTTTTTTTTTTTTTTAACTAATATTGTAGAATCTTGGAATATAATAAGACCTCAAGCAGTTCTGTTTGTGTAAGTGGGGTTTGTACATTTGGCCTTAAAGAACAAAATTGCTTGGATTTGTCTCTTGTGTTTGCCCAAGCCATTCCTTACTAATGAGATGTAATCATCCTTATCTTGGCAACAGTGACTCCATTCATAAAAGCCCCTCCCCCCCACCCCCTGAGCAGTAGTGGCTAGTCTTAGGGAAACTGCATTTTCATACTTACAGATTACAGTGCCTGGATCTTACTGTTGAATTTTTAAATGGATATTTAACAACACAGTGTCAAAATGGCAAGATTTGGTAGTAAAGTCACAAACTAAACTAATGTCAGTCTGTTATGTTCCAGACATTTCTGTAAGAATAGTCCAGTCATTACTGTAACATGGCAGCTGAAACCCAACCCACCGGGGGAGCAGTTTCTCTTGCGAGGAAGTTGGGGGTGGGGGGAGAGAGAGAGAGAGAGAGAGAGAGAGGAAGCGGTAGACTTGCCCATTCTCCTCAGTTTCTGGGAGTGCTGATTTGGCAGAATAACATTCCAGCTCAGACTGATGAATGCGTGCTGACTAATGTTTGGATGGCGAGGCTGACTCAAGCAGCTGGAGCGCCTCGTGTAAGAGTTGCACTCAGTCCTGTCGGCTGAGTGGGATGACTCCTGATTTAACTCTCGATCTTACCTCTGTTAGCTTAGAGCTATGTTGGCTTCAGAAATAACTTTTTGTCAGATGGCATGTCATGAAGTTTGTCATGTCTGTTCTCTACAGCTCCCTTGTCGGGTTGGAGATTGGTATGATGGGAGTCACAACAATGGAACAGGGTTCCGGTGGAGTGGGAAAACGCATCCGGAAACCCTCTCTGCTTTACGAGGGCTTTGAGAGCCCTGGGATGCCACCCCTCAGCCAGATGGTTTCTTCAGGACCCCCACAGCCTCCCGTGAAGGACCCCAGCCGGCAGGGGAGGATGACCAACCAGCTCCAGTTCCTACAGAAAGTCTTGCTGAAGTCCCTGTGGAGGCACCACTTCGCTTGGCCCTTCCATGAACCTGTTGATTCCGTCAAGCTCAACCTACCTGTGAGTGCTGGCCAATCAGAACCCAAACGCAAAGTTAATACAGAATCTACAGACTTGGAATGTTCAAACGTAGACACTTCTCGGACTCGTTTTTGTCATGGAGATGCCTGGTTTAACATTTCAGCTCATTAAAGCCATTGAAATTGAATAGCTACCAACAATTATGTTTTCAGTTAAAGAGCGATAAACCTCACATATGAACGAATTTGAAGAAATTGGAATTTACTCAACTTTTCTCTAGCAGAGGACTCTGCTTTTTCCTGGAAATAACACACCTTTTCATGAAACCACCGTTGTGTTTCACAAAGATAATATCAAATCCATTATAGGTTTTTAATCCAAAAAGTCACATTCATCCTCCCAATAACATTGTTATGCTTTACTAAAAAAAAAGAAAATAAGCTCATACATTTTACTTTTGGAATATGAATGGATGTCTTTTGGAATACATAATCCAGAAATGTAATTGATAACATAAAAGCTGAAGTTTGGGTTGTATTTCCTGACTGTAGAGCGTCTCTGTCTCCCTTTTAGGATTATCATAAGATCATAAAGAACCCCATGGACATGGGGGCAATTAAGAAGAGACTTGAGAATAACTATTACCGCAGCGCCAGTGAATGCATACAGGACTTCAACACCATGTTCACCAACTGCTACATCTACAATAAGGTAAGGTGACCGTGTATGTGTGTGTGTTTGGACATGTAGCAGACACGCTGCCATCTTCTTATCTACAGCACACATGACTTACATGTTACCAGTCTTTCCGTGATGGCTGTTTTTCCCTTTACGGTTCAGTTTGAAAGTTTTACTTTCATGCTGTCGCTTTGTGAAGTTCTAACAACAATTTATCGCAACATAAATAAAGTTATCCTGCAGTAGTGGCAGTCATCAGGTTGATGTTGACATTATCCATTTGGCGATAATGGGAGGGAAATGTGTTAACCATTTCTGTCTCCCTTCCTCCTCCACAGCCGACAGATGACATCGTGCTGATGGCCCAGTCTCTGGAGAAGGCGTTCCTGCAGAAAGTGGCTCAGATGCCCCAGGAAGAGATAGAGCTGCCCTCACCGCCTCCACGGAGTAAACAGGCCAAACCTGGCAGAAAAGGCAGGGGTGGCATAGGTGAGCGTGCAGAGTCTGTAATCACAATACGTACATGCATATAACAATCAAAAAAAATGTGCAAATTACATCTGTATGCACAAACACAAATATAAAACATCCACTTTTTTCTTTTTCCTGCTTCCCTCCTCTTCTTCCTCCAGTCTCTGGAGGAGTGACGACGGCTCATCAGGTCCCAGCTGTCTCCCAGTCAGTGTACTCGCCTCCCACTCCAGAAACCCCTGACTCCATCCTGTCCACTCCCCCACAAACACTTCTGACCAAGAGCATGTTGCCTGAACAGAGCCTCCCTGCTGTGACGGGTCTGCCTCCCACGCAGCCCACCGCCAAGGTAACGAAACACAGGAAAATCCAAACGATCCTTGTTTTTCATTTTCCTTGTAATTTTTGGGAATTGGACAATGTTATTTTACACTCTGAATTCATCTGTATTTACAATAAATTTACCCAGATAACAGATTACACCGATTAAAGGATCTTTTTTGCTTTTGCCCTTCTTTTCTTCCTTTTCCTCTCTCACCACAGAAAAAAGGTGTGAAGAGGAAAGCAGACACAACCACCCCAACCACCATGGCCATGCCCATCATGAGCACCATGGCCGTCAGCGGCATCAGTCTAGGGATGGGTGATGGGCACGACTCCCCGCTCACCCTCACATCTCTGGGAGTGGACCACAACTCCAGTCTGGGCATGAATCAGGGCCTGGGCCTCGGCCAGGGCATGGGCATGGGGATGGGCATGGGCATGGGGATGGGGATGGGCATGGGGATGGGTCGTGGAACAGCGATGATGGGCACCAAAACCTCAGGTGGGGGCAGGAGAGGGGTGAGCGGGCGACCCATCAAGCCTCCTAAGAAGGATTTACCGGACTCCATGCTGCCGCCGCCGGTGCGTCGCAGCAAGCTGAGCCCTCAGCTACGCTACTGCAGCGGCGTGCTGAAGGAGCTGCTGTCCAAGAAACATGCAGCGTACGCCTGGCCTTTCTACAAGCCCGTCGATGCCACAACGCTCGGCCTCCACGACTACCACGACATCATTAAGCAGCCCATGGACCTCAGCACCATCAAGGTACGCATCTGAAACACACACACACACACACACACGCTAAATGCAGTTACAGTAGCTGGTATCGAATGGGATAAAGAAATAATCCAGTGAATAGTGGCTGGAATATGATACTTCACTACTTGACTCCATTTAAAGCTTTGAAAATGATATTTCAAAATCCAGTGGTACTTTTTTTCAATACTTGTCTTCAAACTCTTCTTCTTTTTTTCCTGCAGAGGAAGATGGACAGCAGAGAATATCGCGATGCTCAGCAGTTCTCAGCAGATGTCAGGCTGATGTTCTCCAACTGCTACAAGTACAATCCTCCTGATCACGACGTGGTGGCTATGGCCCGAAAACTCCAGGTATTTCATCTGCAATTTCTGTGAGAATTAATTTGCTTAAACCAAATTCAGCGTCTCCTCGTTCCTCTGAGACCATTCGTCTCCACCTCAGATACCATTTCGATGCCTTACACTGCTGTTTTCTCCTCACAGGATGTCTTCGAGTTCTGCTTTGCTAAGATGCCAGATGAGCCTCCGGCACCCCCGAGCTCCTCTTCTTCCTCCTCCTCTTCATCTTCTTCCTCATCTGAGAGTGAGCTCAGCAGCGAAAGTGAGGAGAGCGAGAGCAGCCCCAGCTCAGACTCCGAGGAGGAGAGAGCAAACCGCCTGGCAGAGCTGCAGGAACAGGTGTGTGCATGTGTGTGTGCATGTGCATACACACATCAGCGTTGGAAAATTCAGGAGTCTTTGTAGATGAAAAAAATATAACTTAATGTCAATAATTAGACCCAAGTTGATCTTATTTTGAACAGAAAATGCTCAATAGATTGATTTTTTTTTTTTGCTAGTTAAATGCTAATGCTATCTATATATATATTTGGACCCAGTTAAATCTTTTCCTTCTTTTTTTCTTTGCTGTTGTTTCTCTCTCCTCTCCAGCTGAAAGCAGTACACGAGCAGCTCACTGCACTCTCCCAGGGGCCCATCGTCAAACCCAAGAAAAAGAAAGAGAAGAAAGAGAAGAAGAAGAAGAAAAAGGGAGAAAAAGAAAAGCATCGGAGGATAGAGGAGGAGGTGGCAGTGGCGCCGATTCGGCCGGCCAAGACCCCAAAAATCACCAAGACCCCTAAAACGAAGAGCAGCCGGGCAGCCTGTCCTGGAATTCCACTCAAGAAGACGCCGAGCAGGAAGAACAACAAGAGCAAGTGAGTGCCAACGACCGCAGAACGACGCGGCTCATATCTGTGTTTTCTGGGTGTGACGTTGTTAACCTGCCCAAGAAATCAGATAATCTAGATGTTATAGTGTATAAATACTTAAAAAATATAATAGCAATACGCTTTTTGTGGGCAGATGTAACCGTAACTAGTGAGTCTACAGCACAGGAGGAAATTATCAGGAAAATCATCAATGTCCTCCCTCTCTCCTCCATCAGATCCAAAAAGGCGGCCATGGTGTTCAACATGCCGCAGTCGGAACACAGCCCCATGCTGCAGCATTACGACTCGGACGAGGAGGAGGAGACGGCGCCCATGTCGTACGACGAGAAGCGCCAACTCAGCCTGGACATCAACAAGCTCCCCGGGGAGAAGCTGGGCCGCGTCGTCTACATCATCCAGTCCCGCGAGCCCTCGCTCCGAGACACCAACCCCGAGGAAATCGAGATCGACTTTGAGACGCTGAAGCCGTCGACGCTACGGGAGCTGGAGCGATACGTCATGACGTGTCTGAGGAAGAAACCCCGCAAGCCATATGGCAAGTGGAACGTCGATTTTCTTGGGTCTTGTGGTCTTGCGGTCTCGTGGCCCAAGACCTTATGCTGAACGTGGACCTGATAAAGGGCGCACAGCAGAACAGCTGACATGGAGGTCTGAAGGTTGAATGCGAGATTGCGCGCTACTTGATTTTTGAAGTGTGGATGACGTTTGTGTGACGTTTAATGCGTCTTCATTGTCAATTGGCCAAGCGAAGAGGCGCAGAGAAAGGGGAAGTAGTTGCAGAGGAAGAAGATGTGTTCACAGGTCATACGACCGTCGCCCTCCACGCCTTTTTTCATCTTGCAGCGAATGCAAGAAAGACCAAGTGCTCCTCTTCCTTAGTCAACAACAATTTCCTCCATGCTTTGTTGCGGGTGACTGAACCGAATATTTCTACTTCCACTGGGTTTGTTTTCGTGTTTGGGGGCGTTTATTCTACAGCGCTAACGAAAGTCCTGCTGTTGAAGTGCGATGTCGTCACAAAAGCGTGAGAACCATGAATTCCACGTCCACATCTCGCCCACGTTCAACATAAAAACCTCTTTAGGGTTTTGTAATGTGTTGCTGCCTGTCGTGCATCAATAAGTTAACTAAGCTGCAGGAAGGTGTTCTTTACGTACATTTGTAAGTCTAGAAGCTTCCATCTGAATAACGACCTCACTGTCCTGTGTTCACGCAGCGAGTAAGAACAGCGCTGGCAAAACGCGGGAGGAGCTGGCTCTGGAGAAACAGATGGAGCTGGAGAGAAGGCTGATGGATGTCAGCGGACAGCTCAACTCNAGCTGGCTCTGGAGAAACAGATGGAGCTGGAGAGAAGGCTGATGGATGTCAGCGGACAGCTCAACTCCGGGAAGAAGCCTCCGAAAGCCAAACGTAAGTCCTGAACGCCGGGTTGGTGTGTTCTTGTTGTAAGGAAAATCATCTTATTCTGAAAATATGACTTTGTTCAAGGGGAAGTTCATCNAGCTGGCTCTGGAGAAACAGATGGAGCTGGAGAGAAGGCTGATGGATGTCAGCGGACAGCTCAACTCTGGGAAGAAGCCTCCGAAAGCCAAACGTAAGTCCTGAACGCCGGGTTGGCGTGTTCTTGTTGTAAGGAAAATCATCTTATTCTGAAAATATGACTTTGTTCAAGGGGAAGTTCATCTTATTCTGAAAAGACTGAATCCTGTTTGTGTTGCGTTAGTTAACGTTAGTGTGGAAAGACTGTGAAGTTGTTTTAGTTGTTTGTATTTTTTTGATGAATAAAGCCACATCTCAGTTAAAACGACACACTGCTGAGCGACTGACTTTGTCTAGTTTCAACAAGAGCTGTCACTAACTTTTTAAAGCAGAACTTTCCATCTAAAACAGCTTTTTTTCCTTCTTCATAATTAGCGTGAGCATATAAGGTTAGCCACAGGAAGTGGGGGAAAGATGAAAACATTAGCATAACCTCAGGAAGTGAAAAAAGGGATGTGTTAATAGCGTTAATTTTTTTTTAACACGTTACACAGTCCACATTAATCAAAAAATTAACGTTAATTTTCCCAGTCCTAATTTTACTCGTATTGTAATTTAAAATCTAAACATACACCTGAGTACCTGAGTTATACCTGAGTTTGGTCGATGCTGCTGTATCACATTGATTGCGTTTGTTTTCTCCAGCAGAGATACCGGCGACAGAAGCCCACATGCAGCCGTCACGCCTCAGCGCCAGCAGCTCCTCCTCAGACTCCTCCTCATCCTCCTCTTCCTCTTCATCCTCCGACACGAGCGACTCCGACTCCGGCTGAGAGGCGGGAGGTTTTGGTGCGAACGGGTCACGTGACGGACCCCTGGGTTGTATCACTTCACACTCGGTGGACTGAACTGTAGTAGAGCTACTGATGACGGAGCTGCAGGGCGGATCAGACCAGATCACAACCAGGCTGATCTGGTCCAATCAGAAGAGTCAAGTGTGTGAGAGAGAGAGAGAGAGATGGGGCATTCCTGTGCTCAGCTCACTCGTCCAATCCTGTCCCAGAACAGAAACATGAAGGATGGATGAACTGATGAAAGAGACTTGTTGCAGAGTCCCGTCGCCCTCTGGAGATCTGGCCTGGTTTGGGCCGAGCGAGGGATGCTCCATCTCCTGTGAATAAAGGAGAAGAAGAGTGACGCATGCGTGGAGGGATCGGGTGCTAGAGCCAGAATCTGTCTATTTCTGGAGATGATTTCCCTTCTTACCGTGCTCCCTGTCTTCATGCTGTATAGATAACATGTACAGTTATATAAATATCTATTTTTTTCTTTTATAAAGAAGCATTTTAAGGAGCTAATTTATTCCCTCATTCTGGGAAAGTTGATCAGTCGTGGGCGGATTTGTGTTTTTAGTTTGTTTTTCTTTAGCAACAAAGAGGGTAGAGTGGAAACAGGCGTGTGCGTATGACAGTGTGTGAATGTTTCCTGAATGTGTGTGTGTGAGATGTGGCCTGGTGAAGTTCCTGGTGGCGTGACGCCGGCGTGGAAAGTTGGTCTGCACGCAGAAGCACCTTGTTCAGCAGAAAAACGAACGCATGCAGCAACACAGACGACCATCGCACGACTTCACCGCGGACGCCTTTGAAAGCGTCGGCCGCCGTGCACAAACAGTTCACACGTTAGTTTCTGAGTGGNACCGCGGACGCCTTTGAAAGCGTCGGCCGCCGTGCACAAACAGTTCACACGTTAGTTTCTGAGTGGAACATATTTCTGTTCTCATGTTCTCTCCCGTTTTTTTTTCCATTTTTCTTTGTCTCTGTAAACGTTGCTTTTTTTCCTTCTTGTGACCAATCTGCTAATAAATTGTGAGGACGCGTCTTGTCCGCTCACGTGTCCAAACTACCTTTGTTCTTTTCATTCTTTTTGTGTTCGGGTCCGTTTGGGTTGAAGTCACAACACATTTTTATTAAATTTAAATATTTTAAAGTTTTGGTGGTTCTTAACATTTATTCAGCAGTAGTTCGTCTCTGCAGTCTGAGTCGATTTAACTGTTTTATCCTTTAATAATTTGGCCTTTTGACAACAACGGCAGCTGAAGGTTTTATTTAGTGTATGAAAAATATCTTATTTGTTGTGTGATAATAATACCTGGTTGGGAAATCACCGGCCATCTTCAAACTTCAGGTTGTGGCTGGTNTTTTTTTTTTTTCTCGTCCACAGCCACGGCAGGTAACATCAGAGTGGCTTTTAATCTGGTAGATGAGAAAAAAGCGTTTCCTGCCGACCAGAAGGATGCACTGTTTGTTTTGGTGGAACTACTAAACAATTTTGTGATTTAGGTAAAGTGTGTATCTATTTTTTTTTTCTTGTAAAATCACCTATGGCTTGAAATTGGAGGATTTTTGTGTGAAATACAATTATTTATTTAGGAGGAATATGAATGGAGTTAGTTTTTTTCATAATTCTGAAGAGTAATCAAAGCTTTTACATCACAGTCCACTTTTAAGAAATATGTACAGATTAAGTTAACAGGATTGTAGACGTGTGTGTGTGTGTGTGTGTGTGTGTGTGTGTGTGTTTTACAGTCTCAGCTTCTAAGCATGTTTTCTTTACCTTTCAGAAACTTAGTCAAGTGTTTCCTTTGTTGGGCTTTGATTCCTTTTTTTTTTTTGTTCGAAGACGAAATTCTCCACATTTGTCTTACTTTTCTAAGTTTATCTAAATGCCTCTGTACTTGACTCCATCATTCATCTGAGCACCTGTACATAAATAAACCCAGAAATGTTCATCTCTTAACTGACCATGTGGCTTTTTGTTGCAGTCTGTCTCAGAAATCGGATATTAGTGCTCATAAGTCAACTTAAAGGATCATACCGTCCATTTTGCATGTTTGAGCATAATATATTCAATTTTCATACGTTACATTATTGACAATCATTTTTAAAGGATAAAACCGTATTTCAGCTTTCCTGATATTTTACAAAATCTCTTAATCTTTCAAAATCAAATATTCAAGTGATACACCCACCTTAAAAATCCATGTTTCTCCTGCTAATAGTTACACAGCCTTATGAAGTCACGGTCCTTTAAATTTTTCCATAAACGCAGGTCTTCTTTTGGGACTATATTCCCCGGTGGAGGCATACATTCACTCCACGCTTTTTATTGAGCTTAAACACTAAAATTACATAACTTCTAAAAAAACCTGAATACACGTCTTGTTGGTGATGATGGATTACCTATCCCAAGAACGTTTACAGTATCAACAAGTTGATTTTAATAGAGAATGAACTGAAACCAATGGAGGTCTGGAAGGTAGGAAAAACATTTTTAATTCACCGTTCCAGTAGTATGCTTTGGAAATGATTGTCAGTAACGTAACGTATGAAAATTGAATATATTAGGCTCAAACATGCAAAATGGATGGTATGATCCTTTAAGACTTTATGAGGACTTTTGTATAATTTTAGAGGATTTGTTATAAAATTATTAAGTTTACTAAGTGGAGCCTGTTGTATTCTCTCATGTTTTGGGCTTTTAAAACTTCTGTAAGTTAAGTTACATTATGAAAACCTGTGAACATTTTTATTATCAAATGACTTTTAAAGGACCGTATTGGTGATTTTCCATATTAGAATCCAATATATACAACCCACATACACATTACATGACTGACAACCACTTTCCACGAGAGCTGTAAACATTAAAATTGTTGTTCCTACCTTCCAGACTGCCATTTTGATTTCAGTTCATTCCAGTATGCTATAAAAGTCAATTTGTAGAGATTTTAAAAGTGCTTGAGATAATTAATCCATCACGGCGAACAAATGTTTATTACATTTTTTGTCAAAGTAGCTTTATTTAACTTTTCAACACGGAGCTGCAGGGAAGAAAGTGTATGCTTCCGCCATAGAATATAGTCCCACATTACAAGTGACTGATAAAACTCAGATATTTATTTTAGCTTTATTCTCTCATTTCAGTCGTTTTTGTCCTAAATATTTATTATTTTACTCTATTTACTGGAGAACAAAAGCCAAACTGTTGTATATCGCTGTGTGCTGACTCTCTGTAACACGGTATAATGGTCATGTATGAAGGAGTATCTTCATATAAGACCAAGATATTTCAGGAAGCAACATACAAATACTATTTGATTTAAAGGTACAATTTAAAGGACCATACTGATGATTTTACATGTTTGAGCCCAATAAATACAACCCAGTGCATGTTACATTACTGTCAACCATTTTCTAAATTCTAAAAGTATTTAGCTTTCATAAAATCAACTTATAAGATGATAAGACATTGAAAATCAGATGAACCAAAGTCAGAAGTTACTAAGCAACAGCATCAGTACTTAGCAACAAGACAATGAAATTCAGTGGAAGCATTCAGCCTCAGAGGATAAACAGAAATGTGCAGATGCTGGAATTTCAGTGAAGCCAAATTTCTCCTCATTGGAACTTCTAATTGTACAGACAGAGTTTTAAAAATATATATAAGGATATCATTTGATAAAAACAGGAAGACAAAGGATGGCAAGCAAAATGAAAGGCACAAAGTAGTCACAATCAGTAAAATTCTACAGAACTTTTCTAATTATTTATTTAGACATTTTGTCACTGTTTATTATAAAAGTTTCCCATTTCTCTCTGTATGTTAATATTATTTATATTATATTTAAATATTTTAATACAATTATTATTATTATTATTATTATTATTATTATTATTATGCTTCCTTATGTTATTGTCTCTGTTGATTATTTCTATTTTCCTCATTTTAAAAATAATAATTGTTGTTATTCTTATATTTTCATTGATGTTTATTTTATTATTCTTACACCTGTAACTGCCTTCTTTAATTTATATATATATTAAAAATCTTTCTCGTTTTCCTAAATATGTTGTATTTACCGTTTGATTAATCATATTTCTGCTCAAAAACAGTTTATAGCACCATCTAGTGGACACATTATGCTATAGCATTTTCTGTGTGTGTTTATCGCCACCTCGTGGCCAGTTTGAGAATTACAAAAACACTGGAAAATCCATCATGGCGTCCGCCACAAGACTCGTATCAAGGTTGACGCTGGTCACCGGTGAGTTTTATCGTGTAATTTTAGAAGAATAAATAAATATTCATAAATTAAAAGAGAAGCAGCTTTTCAGAGCTTTTTCTGTTTCGCGGAATATTGTTTGTATCTTTATATTTTTCGTCAGAGTTCGTCAATTTCGCTTTTAAGGCACCCAGTGTTAGCTAACTTTTCAGCCTTAACTTTTAGACCTTAAAGTTTTGTTTTCTACTGACTAAAACCAATTTTCTCCTGCATTTTTCTTTATTTAACGTTGAGTCCACGTCGCAGAATCAACTCTAAATTACTATTTAAGCATCATTCTGCATAAAAGTAAAACTACTGATGCTAGCTACCGTAACTCACTGGCTAACGCTCGGCGCATTCTGACCTGTTTAAGTCTGCACGCTGTATGAAAAAGAGCTTTTTATTTGGAAATTTAATAATATTTTAATTTAAATTTCTGATGTGTGCATTAAAATTTGAGTCACACATAGATAAAATGTGTAAGACTAATGTTGAAGCTTAAAAATGCCATTTTTAACTTGTAGACCTGGATAATTTTAGTGAATTTACATGAAATTATGAACAGCATTTAGATAAATTTGAGGAATGAAACTTAAAAATTGCCACTGAGGTATCATCAGTTCCTCCAGCAGGGTGTTCCAAAGCCCTCACTGCCAGGACCCTGTACCTCTGTCCCCAACCTGGACACAAGACCAACAAGGAGACCTCTGAGGTCAGAAGTGTAGCTCAGGGTCAGACCTAGCTTTGCCTTCAATGTAAGAGATAAAAAGTTTACATCGACACTAAAATCAAGCACCTTGAGGCTTGATAGGTTGATATGGTCTCATTTTCTTGCTTTAGTTAAGACCCTGGATGCTGCTTTTTGGATCAATTTGCAACCAACAAATACAGCTTTGGCTGAATTTGTGATTAAAGAAGTGATGCTGTGACAGAAACACACAAAGGTCCTGAATTTATATTATAATTTTTCAAATCTGACCCTTGGATGTAAAGATGTAAAGGATTACATAGACTTCATTTTACTCAAAACTTGCTAAACAGAATGTCAAGTTATCTTCTGCTCTCATTGTCTTCCCTTTAAAGGACCATACCGGCCATTTTGCATGTTTGAGCCTAATATATTCAGTTTTCATACATGTAACATTACTGACAATCATTTCCAAAGCATACTGCTGGAACGGTGAATTAAAAATGTTTTTCCTACCTTCCAGACCTCCATTGGTTTCAGTTCATTCTCTATTAAAATCAACTTGTTGATACTGGAAACGTTCTTGGGATAGGTAATCCATCATCACCAACAAGACGTGTATTCAGGTTTTTTTAGAAGTTATGTAATTTTAGCGTTTAAGCTCAATAAAAAGCGTGGAGTGAATGTATGCCTCCACCGGGGAATATAGTCCCAAAAGAAGACCTGCGTTTATGGAAAAATTTAAAGGACCGTGACTTCATAAGGCTGTGTAACTATTAGCAGGAGAAACATGGATTTTTAAGGTGGGTGTATCACTTGAATATTTGATTTTGAAAGATTAAGAGATTTAGCAAAATATCAGGAAAGCTGAAATACGGTTTTATCCTTTGGGAAATGATTGTCAGTAACGTAACATGTATGAAAATGGAATATATTAGGCTCAAACATGCACAGTTGCCGGTTTCGCCCTTTAAAGCCCATAAATCCCACATAAACTTACAGGTCCCGGTTTTGAATGGTTCTCTTCCCATCCAGGCGGGGGCAGCGGGATCGGCCGGGCGGTGTGTCAGCGCTTCGCATCTGAAGGCGCCTCCGTGGTCGTTGCTGACATCAATGAGGAATCAGCCAATGAGACCCTGGGGAGCCTGTCACGTGACCTCAGAGGGCAGGGTCACATGGCGGCTGTGGTGGATGTGTCGTCGAAAGAGAGCATAAAGAAGCTGGTCACAAGTGTACAGGTGTGTGTTACCAACATCCTGACACATTTTCAGATACTAAATGTGTATTTTACTGTTGATTTGTGAGATTCTACACCTTTTTCCTTCGTTTTTTAACAAAATCTTCCTCTTCCTGTGCAGGGTCGTTACTTCCAGCCTCCATCTGTGTGTGTGAACGCTGCAGGAATCACGCAGGACGACTTCCTGCTCAACATGCAGGAGGAACAGTTTGACAGAGTCATTCAGATCAACCTGAAGGTAAAGAACCACGACACACATCTTTCAGCTGCTGACTGGTAAGAATCACTTTGATGAAGTGAGGAGATTATTCTGAGCCTAAAATCTAATCTAAAAATCTAAACTTCTGTATCTTTATTAGCATCTTTATCCATAACCCAACTTGTCTTGTCCTTTTCCCATTGTAGACAGATGAACTTCACTAGAAACCTCAGAACGTCTTTCTCAGCTAAACTTAAACATTTTCATTCACAGGAAGGTTCAGCTGCTCGTCAAACTCTCACAAATCCAAAATAACTGCACCAAAAAAACCCAAGTTTGAAAGTGTATGGGTGGAAACGGCCTGATGTTTTACCTTTCTGAAAGCATCTCTGCCATTTTTTTTATCAAGTCCAATAAACTAAAACTCAATTATGACTGAAAGTAAATCCAGTTTTGCTGTAGAGAAAAAACATGCTGCCAGAGAGGTAAATTTTAGATTGTTTTTCCTACCTTCCAGGCTGCCATTGGTTTCAGATCCGTCAGTAGAATATAAAAAGTAACTTGTACAGACTTGAAATGCACTTCAGATAGATAATCCATCACAGAGAACACGACATCTTTACATTTCCTTGTTGAAAATGTAAATCACCAGAAAAAATTCTCCCAGAAGACGACTTTTATCGAGAAATTAAACAAAATTAAACTTCCTTTCTACATTCAGGTTAGGCGTGTTAGCAGGCAAAGCATTGAATTTTAAGGTATCACCTGAACATTTGATTTTGAAAGATTAGGGGATTTGAAAAAATAACACAAAACCTAAAGTACGATTTTAAGGTTTGGAAAATAGTTGTCAGTAATGTGGGTATTTATTGCAAAATCACCAGTATGGTCCTTTAAAGTGAGCCCAGTTTTACAATACAGATTAAAGAGACTGTTATTTTGTCCTCCAGGGTTCCTTCCTGGTCACTCAGGCCGTGGCTCAGGCTCTGGTGGCCTGCGGAGCTCCTAAAGGATCCATCGTCACCGTGGGAAGCATCGTGGGAAAGGTGAGAAAGCAGCAGGACGCAGACGCTTTTACGAACATCAAGTTATTAAAATCATCTGACGCACTTCAGTTTGTCTTTTGGATAAAGATTCTTTCCGATTTTGTATTTATTTTTTTGGAACACGTCTGTGTTGTAGGTGGGGAACATCGGACAGGCTAATTACGCCGCCTCTAAAGCTGGAGTGGAGGGTTTGACCAGGACCGCCGCCAAAGAGCNGCTAATTACGCCGCCTCTAAAGCTGGAGTGGAGGGTTTGACCAGGACCGCCGCCAAAGAGCTCAGCAGGTCAGAGGAACGCGACACGCCGATGTAACACCGCAGACACACCAGGACCAGCGTCCTTTAATTACTTCTCAGAAAATAAACCAGATTCTGAGTGGTAATCTTTTTTTTCCTCCAGGTTTGGGATTCGGTGTAACTGTGTGCTGCCAGGCTTCATCTCTACTCCAATGACGGATAAAGTTCCTGAGAAAGTTATTCAGAAGGTAAGACGCAGGTACAGAGCTGTCAGCAGATGTCAGCGTTTCTGGCAGAAATTCAATTATGGATTAAAGGACCATACCACCATTTTGCATGTTTGATCCAAATATATTCAATTTTCGTACGTTAGGTTACTGACACCTCCTACAGTACTCTCATATCTCTGTCTGATGTTAACGATATTACATGACTTTTGTTATTTTGTGGTTCAGATGATGTCTTTGGTGCCTCTGGGAAGGATGGGCGAACCTGCAGGTCAGCCAACACCACCGTGAAAAAAAACCTGTTATCCTCCTCCTAACCTTCACCGACACTTCCATACACACACTAGTTTAATTCCCTCTCTTAAAGGAGGATTCCACCAATTTTAAACATCAAAATTCAGTTTGATTTTGCAGAGATTCAACACAAACGTGTGCAAAGTCAGGAAACTGACCTCTATGACATCACAAGAGTTACTTCACATTGGTGCTACAGAAGCTGGATGTGTTGAATTTATTTAAAAGGTTGAGGAGAGAATCAGAATCAGAATCAGATTTATTGCCAAGCAGGTTTTCACAGACGAGGAATTTGCTCTGGTGCTTGATGCTCTGGAAGGAAAAAAAAAATATACAAGATAAATACAAATATACGATCAAAAAATGTACAATATACAAAGGATGTATAATATACAGGGGATGTGTGTTAATAGGCTTTAGTTATCACACTTGTGATGTCATAGAGGTCAGTTTCCTGTCAGAATTTTGTTTATAAAAGAACGAGCTGGAGAGTTGTGATCATTTTATTACTGCAGTAGTCAGCAACTAGTGGTCTCCGGTCCAGATCCGGACCCAGAGAGGCTTTTACTCGGACCGCTGAGAACTTCTTGTGATGTTAATACTAACTTATATTTTTAGGTGAGCAGCTCAGCAGGGGGCGCTGTGTGGCCGAAGCCTAATTAGCTGAGCAGAGCTAGCAGTCAAACACGCCATCGCTGCCAAAATGTCAAAGATCAGAAAAGTTGAGCAGGAAAAGAGTGGAAGGATGAGCGGACGGATAAATCTGCTTTCATTCTTCCACAGCAAAACCGTGTTTCTGATCTGTTCAGTCCAGAAAAACGTTAAACAGCACTTATATTTTTATCCTCTTTTTTCTATTTTATACCTCAGTTGTACCTGTACAGGATTAAAAAAAAAAGTTCTTTAGAAAACTGAAGAGAACTTTATTTTTAAAATAAATTTTTAGGTTATTGAGCTCATGTTTGAAAATATAACTAAGAAAAGCACTTTAGTCAAAAACGTTTAATAAAATGTTGAATTGACACTTTATATTTTTTCATTAAGCTTCTAAATCATAGTTATGTGTATATATAATATCTGGTGGTTATGGACCCCACAGAGGAGATAAATAACTGGACCCTCCTGAATTTTAGTTTAATACTCCTGTATTACTGGATTATCAAATTCTTAATAGATTAAATCCTTAATGACAATTAATAATCATTTAGCCATAAACACCCCTAAACTGTAGCAAACAATCGTTAAAATGCTGCTAAAACGAGTTTGATTAATGAAGAGACAATAACAGCAAGGTGACATTTTTTTAGTGACTCAGGTTAGACTTCATCACCTGCTGGTTTATCTTCCTCTTCCTCTGCCAGAGGTCGCTGATGTCTGCGTCTTTCTGGCGTCAGATGACTCTCGCTACATCACAGGAGCCAGCGTCCAGGTTACAGGTAAAAACACCGGATAGACTTCAGACGCCGTTTTAGGATCAGAATTCAGATTTGTGTTGCTTTATGAGACAAGAAATCACAGCCGAGCTTTTATTCATCAAAACTCCAACAGGAATGTTTTCTAAAACTCACATTCTGAAAGCTTAAATGCTAAAACTTCGCTGACGTCCCTCGTTTTCGTTCTTTTAGGTGGACTTTTCATCGGCTGAATCGAGTGGATCGCGCTGATGAAGACAATAAAAGGCCGGACCTGTTTAATCATGTAACTATCACTCTGATTTCTGCTGAGTGTATTTTATACATCAGGCTGTGAATATGAATCTGCTAATAAAGACACCAGTTTTTAATTGTTTATTTACACAAACAACCAATGGACAGAAAGAATTATTACGTATTTTAATTGTTCCGTAAAGATCAAAAGAAATATTTAATGTCCTTCCTGTAAAACCTCAGAGATCATATTTTCTCTGATAATCTCGCAGCAGGAAGTGAACCAGCAACTCCACATCCAAAGTCAGACCAGATTTAAGATTTAAACGCATCATTTTGTAAACAATGTAAGTTAACAAAGTCATTTGGTTAAAAAAAAACAAAAAAAAAAAAACAGGCTTTTTTTGAGTAAACTTCATCAAAAATCAGCCTGTTTAGAAAATGGATTTTTACTTCCTGATTTCAGGAATTGCAGATTTCAGGTGAGTTTGGTGTGTGTGTGTGTGTGTGTGTGTGTGTGTGTGTGTCCCAGTGAAATTGGAGTTTATTTCTGGTTGGTCATGTTAAACGTCTGCTTATTCAGTCTGAACAACGGTAAAAAAAACCAAAAAACAAAAGGAAGGTACTAGATTAGAGAAGCTGTAAGTAGTAAATGTTTGGTTTTTTTATTTGATGAATTCGTTGATTTTGATGAAGATTCTCAGTCATCCAGGTGGGTAGATATATTATACGAAAACTGAGTCAGGTCAACTGGATTCAAGTTTGTAATTCTGAAACTGTCAGTCAGAAAACTTTTTTTTTTTCCNTCAGGTCAACTGGATTCAAGTTTGTAATTCTGAAACTGTCAGTCAGAAAACTTTTTTTTTTTCCGTTTTCTGGTGACGAAGCCGTTTGGACGAATGGTGAAACGCTTCAGAATTAAAAACTTGAATCCAGTTGACCTGACTCAGTTTCCATCCAAAGCATGTCGTTGATCCTTTGTCAGTCGTGGATTTTGTGTTGGTGAAGTGAAGTGTGTCAGCATGACGTTTCTGCAAAGAGGAAAGAACTCTGACTGATGAAGTTCAGAAGGTGATGTTTGGAGGAGTTTTCTCAGCAGACGAAACTCTGACCTGAAGCTTTGTTTTCCACCTGAAAGCTGAACTGTTCGTTTATTTTGCTGCTCAGCAGTTCAACAAGCAGCAACTGCAGCTTCATTTACTTGCTGCTCTCGACAACACACTTATGGCTTTTAAAAAGTGACTGCCTGTTGAACTTCTTGTTGCAGACGCTGCAGGAGAAGGGTCTCTCCCCGGTGTGCAGCGTCAGGTGTGTCTTCAGAGTTCCATTCTCAGTAAAACGTCTCCCGCACACCGAGCACGTGAAAGGTTTCTCTCCCGTGTGGACTCGCATGTGTTTGATCACGTCCGCTTTTTGGCAGAATCCTTTTCCGCAGAAAGAGCAGTCAAAGGGTTTCTCCCCCGTGTGGATTCTCATGTGCGTCACGATGTGGTGACTCAGCCTGAAGCCTTTCTTACAGACTTTGCAGCTGAAAGGTTTTTCTGCAGAATGGCTCCTCCTGTGGCGGAGTAAGTGTTCGCTCCGGGTGAAACTTTTACCGCAAACTGAGCAAATAAATGGTTTTTCTCCCGTGTGACATCTCAGGTGTCTCTGCAGGTCTCCCTTACGGATAAATGTGATGTCACACTCAGAGCAGCTGAAGGACTTCCTGTCTGAGTTGCATCCTGTTTGATTTAGAGGAACCTGCTTATTGTTAGGAGAGTTCAAACATGGCTGAGGTCTCCTGGTCTCTTTCCAGTCATCGTCGCTGTCATCAGTCTCAGATTCAGAACAGTCTGAGATCTTCTCATCAGAAGCTGGTTGTGAATGATCACCTTGATCTAAGTACCTGCCTTGCTTTGGTCCTTCATCATCCTCTTCGTCAGCTTCTGTTTTCAGGCGTTCGGCTGGGCGTTCCGCCTCTCTGCTCTGGTTTTGATGAAGCTGTGACGTCTGAGCTTTCTCCTCCTCATTCTCACTCTTCACAGGGACCTGAGTGAATGGGAATGTGGCGACATCAGCCTCCTCCTCCTCCTCCTCCTCCTCCTCCTTCTCCTCCTCCACCCATGGAAGCGGCTCATCCTCCGGACCGCTCCAGGCTTCCTCCTGTTCCTCTTTAATGTGCGGAGGCTCTGGCTTCTCCTGGTCCAGACTGAAGCTCCACTCCTGCTGCTCAGGGGGAAATGTTCCTTTAACCACCAGCTGCTGGAGGTCTGCCGGGACCACTGAAACACACACACACACACACACACACACACACACACACAAAAAATACGTCTCATTCACTTTGTGACAGACGCTGAAAATGACTGTTATATCATTAAATGCTACTGAGAAGAAGCAGATAAGTGAACCTGCTTTTAATCCTTCTTCAACCTCCATGTTGTCTTTATCATCATCTATTAGCTGCACTGGAGGAAAAAAACTATAAAGCAGGAAAAACTGACCAATTACAGTTCTTGCGGTCTCCTTATAGCCCCACATTCTGTCCACAGTGTATCTGAGAGGTGACTTTAGATGGAGACGTGTTACTATAGTTTTAGTAGCTGATTATCATTATGATGTTTTTATTGTTCCTATATTGTGTATTTTGCACAATCCTATCATGCTGTTTTTGTCTTGTCGCTGTCAGTCAGGAATGGCGGTATTATGAGATGTCTGTAGCTTAAAGAACTGTGGGATGGCGAGGCGATATCTCCTTTCCTTTCAGAAAGGATGGTTTTATGTTTCCTAAAAAGAAAAGGAAGCAGCAAAGCTCCTTTACTTTTGGTTTGGCTCAGTCAGCGTGGAACCAGAGGCAACAAGCGCTCCGTTTCAGAACTCCATGACAGTGACATGAAATATGGTGCTCAAAGTCAAAATTTAAGAATGGGTGCTTAGATTAATTTAGATCCATGGAGGGAAGAATAAAAAAATGGTTTTTAACAGAAATCTAATATTGACAGCAGATACAAAATCCAAAGGGTTGTGCAGTGTTTCCACTGCATTTTCTGATATTAATATTAGAATGGTAGAATTTATAGCAGCCTTTAAAATTATAATCATAGCTTTTCTTCTGATAAAAACTTTAACTGCTGAACAAATAACTTTTCCATTTTAGCACCAAAATAAAAGACTCTCATCTGCACACCATTATAAATTTCCCATCCATGCTGCTGTTACTCCATGTTCTGTGTACATCTTTAAAAAGAATGAAGGAATAAAAAAGACAGTTAAAGGACCATACTGTCCATTTTGCATGTTTGAGCCTAATATATTCAATTTTCATACATGTAATGTTACTGACAATCATTTCCCAAAGCATACTACTGGAACGGTGAATTAAAAATGTTTTTCCTACCTTCCAGACCTCCATTGGTTTCAGTTCATTCTGCTATTAAAATCAACTTGTTGATACTGTAAACGTTCTTGGGATAGGTAATCCATCATCACCAACAAGACGTGTATTCAGGTTTTTTAGAAGTTACGTAATTTTAGTGTTTAAGCTCAATAAAAAGTGTGGAGTGATCTGAAAATACTTCCTAGTGGTGAATTCAAGTGCTGTAGTGAAGAACTGACAACAGGAAACGTTTTCAGATCAGTTCATGTTTTGTTTTTTTTTTGCGTTTAAATGCTAAAATTATGTATGTAAAATTACATTTCAAGTATCAACAACTTGCTTTTAATAGCGTACCAGAATGAACTGAAACCAGTGGAGGTCTGGAAGGTAGGAAAAACATTTTTAATTCGCCATTCCAGTAGTATGCTTTGGGAAATGATTGTCAGTAACGTTACATGTATGAAAATTGAATATATGAGGCTCAAACATGCAAAATGACCGGTATGGTCCTTTAAATCTAATCAGTGTGCAAACTCACCTTTCCCCTCTGCTCTCAGCTGCTGCTGTGTCTCGTCTGCTTCTCTCATCCTTTCCTGTCGCTCTCTCTCTTGTATGTTTCTCTCTGTCCTCCTAAAGACAAATATGGACAAAAGTCACAAATGAACATTAAGCATATATGGGTTAAAGTCAAAACTATTGGTGTAACTAGACTACTTTCATCTAGCAAACACACACAATCCAAGTTGGCTGCAGCACCTTGACACTGAATTTTGCAATAAACTGTCACGTGGATCATTTATGTTCTCTCTCCCTTGGGAGAAGGAGCTGACGTTTGGTGTTGAAATTCACAAAAAAGTTTTAGGCTTTTAGCTTCAAAACTTCCAGCACCAACAGGAAGTTACCTCTATGATGTCATTAAGATAGTTTTTCCTGATTTTGCACAGCTATTGGTTATTTACAACCACAAGAACCCTTTATGTAACTGTTTTACACGTTGAATAATGCTAACAAACTGATTTCAGTCTGATACAGCGACATCTAGTGGCTGTTATGGTTTTCACTCGTGGTCATCACAGCGCTGCACGTTTTCCATCGCTTCCTCCTCCACACGAATCTGTTAGCTCCTCAGGTGTGTTCACTGCGTCAAGAGTTGATGCCTCTCAGATTGTGATTGGTCAATCACACCTGATTTCGTAAACCTGGTGTGGGTAGAGCGCGGAGAGATGGAAAACACGCAATACTGTGAACGAGCAAGCCCTTGATTAACATCGATTAAAGCTTCAATGCGAAGAGAGGATAGCATTCAGCACAAGTTTAAACTAGTCTGTAACTAAAGTGGAGCGAAGCCAAGGACAGGTGTGTATCCTGAAGGTGTGTATTTTTCTAGAACATAGACAGCAAGGGAGTCTAATGCTGTAGCAGAAATGAATTACACATTACAATGTACAAAAAATATTAAAATGGGACATACATTTAAAGTTTTAACGGGGTTTTATTTATTTTTGAGAGTGCATAATAGGGTAAATGTAATGTTTAGTTTCACTGCTGAAGGTGTGTGTGAACAGGTGAACACAGTACCTGGTGTGTGAAACTGAACAATGATCCAAACAGCTTCCATCAGACGGACCTCCTTACTTTCGGAGCGTTAGCTTGTCATTAGCCACTTTAACAAAAGTACAATTCTGTTCCCTTATCCGGTTATAATTATTATAGTTATCATATAAACTCTAAAACTCAGCACGAAATTTTTTAGACTCATTCTGACTAGCTAGTGCAGCAATGCTAATGCTAATTACAGTCCTATTTCCCGCTAGCATGCTAAGGTAACATTAGCTTTGTAAGCTGCCGAAGGATAAGTCAAAGGAAACATTTTTTTTAATAGAAGGTGATTCTTTGTGATATTCACCTTTCCATTCAGAGAAATCTAGACAGAGACTTGACGATTAATGACTTATAATAGTTTTTCTATTATGGTAAGGACAAGAACTTCTCTTGTGACGCCATATTAGTCTAATATGGGTTAGTACTTCCGGTGTAACTTCATCGTTTCTTCCGCTGAAACTCTGGGAGCGTAAAAGTTTGTAGGCGTTACTGCCCTCTACCGGACAAAAGAAATGATTACAGGCCTCTAAGGTGAACATTAAGTTTTAGCCTGTGATTGCAATTGCTTTTCTTTCGGTTTGTGATACTTTAAATTAATCCATCTGATTTCTGCTTCCAAATAATAATATAATTTATTTCTTTGTTTTAAATAAATTTATTAATTCATATAAATTAATTCATTGTAGCTGTATAACTGAATAAAAACATCTGTGGTACAGAAACACATTTATAGAATATTCAGTTCAATTTCAGCTGTCTGTTGTTGTAAGTGACGACCTCATGCTGGTTGCTGATTTTAATTCATGCGTGTAACATTGATTAGCATGTTCTACTACAAGGAAACCATATCATGCCATTTTCTTAAAGGACCATATCAGGGATTTTGAAGCCTGATAAATACTACCCTCATACATGTCATGTTATTGATGACATTTTTAAAAACATAAAACTGTTTCTTATAGTTTTTCTGTTATTTTGCCGAATCCCTTAATCTTTCAAAATCAAATCTTCAGGGGATACATCCACATGAAAAATTCAATGTTTTACCTGCTAAAATGTATGTCTGAATATGGAAAGCAGCTGTTTTTAATTTCTCTAAAAGCCGTCTTCTTCTGGGACTATTACATTTTCTACTGTGCAGCTCTGTATTGGACCGGTTAACTTAAATAACTTTGACAAAAATATAAGAATGGGGTTTGGTTCACTGTGATGGATTACCTATTTCAAATACATATGAAGTCTCTACAAGTTAATTCTGGAAGGTAGAAAAACAATTCTAATATTTACTGCTCCAGTAGTATGTTTTACACAATGATTGACAGTAACATTTATGCGGGTTGTAATTTTTTGGGCTCAAACATGCAAAATCACCAGTATGTTCCCTTTAAAATAAAATCTCCAGTAGTCCGCAAACAACAATTTGGGTTTTGTTAGCAGTTTACTGATGGCCTTACTGACAGAAAAGCTCATACAGAAATACAAATAAGCATCTGTGCTTTACAAATATAGATTCTAAAGAGATGACATTCATATAAGGACTTTCTTTAGGCATCAGTATAATGTCAGTATTCTGTATTGTATAACAACTGCAAACCCACATGCTCTGGCTGAACAGATTTAATCTCCTTGAAGTGCATCATAACTAGTGCTGCTCTCACCAACACACTTGTGAGTGATCACGTACGACTGTCTCGTGAATCCTTTGTTACAAACATTGCAGCTGAAAGGTTTCTCTCTCGTGTGGACTAACATGTGTCTTGTCAGCTGTCCCTTTTCTGTAAATCTTTTGCTGCATTCTGAGCAACCATAAGGTTTCTCTCCCGTGTGGACTCTCATGTGTGAGACCACATGGTGACTCCAGCGAAAATGTTTGTTGCAAACTGAACAGCTGAAAGGCTTTTCTCCTGAATGGCATCTCATGTGTGCAACTGAACTTTCCCTCCGAGTAAAACTCTTCCCGCAAAACGAGCAGCTAAATGGTTTCTCTCCGGTGTGACATGCCATGTGTCTCTCCAGATGTCTTTTCCAGCCAAATCTTTTGCCACACTCGGAGCAGCTAAATGGTTTCTCTCCTGTGTGGCATCTCCTGTGTCTCTGCAGACAACGCTTGAGGCCGAATCCTTTACCGCACTCGGAGCACACAAAAGGTTTCTTGACATCGTTTATAGGGATGTCATTATTTGGAATATTTAAAGCGGAATGAGGTTCATCTGTCTCCTTCCAGTCATCGTCACTTTTTTCAGCCTCAGGTTGAAAACAGTCATCGTAGCACTTTTCAGTCTCAAGTCTCTTGTCATCAGTAGCTGGTTGTAAAGGACCAGCTGGATCTGCATTTCTGGCTGGTTCTGGTCCTCCATCCGCCTCAGTTTTCATCTGTTCGTTTGAGTTGCTGGCTTCTGTGTTCTCCTCAGTTTGGTTTTGATGAAGCTGTGAGGATTGAGCTTTTTCTTCATCATTGTAACTCTCTACAGGAACAGGAGTGAATGGAAACTTGGTGATCTCAGCCTCCTTCTCCTGTATTTGAAGCTGTTCTCCCTCCGGACTGCTCCAGACTTCTTCATGTTCCTCTTTAATGTACGAGGACTCTGGCTCCACCTGGTCCAGACTGGGACGCCACTCCTGCTGCACCAACAGTTGCTGGACATCTGAAGGTGATGCTGAAACACACATATCACAGAAAACCGTGAGTTTATCTTAACACAAGCCTAATGCCATAATTTAGTGAATTAAATCAGTGATGCTTTCAACAAAGACAAAAACATTCAGAGATGAACTGTTGTAATTTTCCCTGTTCAGGTGTGTTCAGTTGCTCAAGAGTTGGCGCCTCCCAAATTTCTATTGGCTAAACTCACCTGATTTTAGCTAATCAGGTGGGATTTAAATAGGTGAGGTGTGTGTGGAGATGGAGAAATGGAACATATACAGTGGCTCACATGGCTCAGGATTGAGAACCACTGCACCAAACCTAAAAATTTTGCCAACCTAATTCACCATATCATCATTTACATGCTTCTGACCAGCAGATGGCGCTCGTGTTCAATTAAAGCCTCAAGTAATGAACCTACGTAATTTGTAAGATTTACCTCCAAAAAACTAGTTTTAATAAGTCAATGCAGCAAATATGACACTTACTTTTTAGATGGATCCGTTAACCACACAGCTAGCGCATTCACATGGCATTTCACAAGATAATAATTAATTGTACGTTAATCAGTAAAGGTTCATAAAGTCTAGGGAGACAAATTAATCTTCCCCTCCAAACCCTCATTCTCCACAGGCTGTTTTTAGCAGAAGCTAGCTGAGCTAACAGGCTGTGTATGATGGTTTNACCCTCATTCTCCACAGGCTGTTTTTAGCAGAAGCTAGCTGAGCTAACAGGCTGTGTATGATGGTTTTAACTAGTTTATTACAAACTCACTGCAACTTTAGCAAAGCAGTGTTTCCAGCAGAATATAGAAAGCAAACCTTGTTTTTGCAGCTTTAGTTTAGGTTTTATAATCANACCCTCATTCTCCACAGGCTGTTTTTAGCAGAAGCTAGCTGAGCTAACAGGCTGTGTATGATGGTTTAACTAGTTTATTACAAACTCACTGCAACTTTAGCAAAGCAGCATAAGTGTTTCCAGCAGAATATAGAAAGCAAACCTTGTTTTTGCAGCTTTAGTTTAGGTTTTATAATCATGTCCAACAGTTTCCGCTGACGCTCCAGCTCCTCTTCATACTCGGTTATTGTTCTCTCAAACTGACCAAAAATCTCCTGCGCAGCCGCATTTAGCCGCTGGTTGACGAAAACCTTCAGACTCTGAAGTCTGGACATTTTCCCGGATAAATGTGTCACAGCGGAGGAAAGAAGAAGAAAAGCAAATAATTTTGGCGTTTCCGTTCTTACTATGATCTACCTGAAGTATTCGCTGAACCCGCTGCGTCAAGTTCACTAAATTACAAACAATCACTTCCGGGGCAGTTTCAAAATAAAACTCAGTTTATTTTTAGCGTCAGTTACAGAACTTTTGTGACTAGTATGACTATGACTACGGTATATTTTAAAAATAATGATTTATATTTTATTTATTTAATTCGAAACAAAAAAAAGCCCAATAGAAAAAACAGAAAGAAAGAGAAAGAAGAAAAAGCCTAAACAAAACAATACAAAACATGAATAAGATAATACAAACAGAAATACCATTTTACTCCCTCTCTGCATGGAGAGACAAGCATTATGTCTATAACTTACAATAAAGGAAAATCGCATAATCCAAAAGGGACAGTTGCATTAAAACTATAAAAATTATATATTTTGCATTCTAGTACCTCAAGACAGGACAGTATCATGCATTTTTTTTTTTTTTTTTTTTTTTTTTCAAAAAGTCAAGATATCTACCCAATTTCTGTAAATAAGAGTCTACCTTGTGAAGCAATCTAAAGGAAGCACCAAAGCTGCTAGTTTTACCAGTTCAGTGAACCACAGGAAGGCTCAGGGTGCAGACTTCCAGTTCATAGTAATAATTTTGCGACCAAGCATAAAGGCAGTTTGGAGCCAATGTGCAGAGGCAGTGGGTAACCTGTCTAAGGCTGCTGGGTCACCGAGAATGTATAACCAAGGAATAAAAAGGATAGACTGGCCTGTAATAATTTGAATGTAATTATGAATATTTGATCAGAACTCCTGTAGCCCAGGACAGTTCCACAACATGTGGACCATCACTCTGATGTATTGTATGAATTATATGACTCCAATTTAAAAAAAAAACGATATGCATATATTAGCTTTAAGTGTGGGGTTTTGCATATATACTCACTTAATTTTCAAAATGTTTAATAATTTGTTATGCTCTTGCTTCTTCCATAAGGAGGACCTCCTCATTGATAATCAACAATACCTTCACAAAATCATAAAAAAAAAGCATTTATCCCTATTGTTCATACGAGTTTTTTTTTTTAACGATTATTTTACCTCTTTTATTAAAGATGAATGAATTTACTTTGCAGCATAAGAAATGCTGCATTATTAATAAAGCTACAAATTTTACATACTGTATGATGTAAAAAGAAATACTGGGAAGATTAAGGCAACATATTAATATGCTTGTGTTGTCTGTGGTTTGAGAAAAGAAACAGTTTAAAAAAATTATTAATTGTAGTCACTCATTTCTTTTGGTTTAAGTATGTAAATCTTACTGCTTGGTTATAAATAAAGTTTGTAATTCAAAGCTAATAGTTTAATCCTGATCTACACTCCTCACCGCTTGGTGGCGGTAATGCACCAATTTGTTGTTTGCCAACCGCCATAAAACTTCAAAAAAGGAGGAAGAAGAAGCTAATAGAGTTAGCATAGCCTACTAGCTCGAAACTGCGAGCGGAGCGCAGAGTTTCAGGGATTTTCTGGATAAATAATCGCTGTTTATTGCGTGAAAATGTCAAACTTCGAACATCTGAGAGCTTTGGTGAATCAGAGACTCAGTTTAGCAGCTGAAGACATTTTTAGGCTCTTTGCAAGAACGATCGCAGAGTACGAAGAAGAGAATGCTCGCCAACGCAGGCTGCTGAGGCCCGAAATCAACAACACAGGTGTGCAAGACGATTTTTCTACCTTCCGCCTACATTATTATTATTATTATTATTNATCAACAACACAGGTGTGCAAGACGATTTTTCTACCTTCCGCCTACATTATTATTATTATTATTATTATTATTTAACAAGGCTTTACTTTTGAACTAATTGAAGAAGAACAGGAACAAATTGAAAAGCTTATTTTGGGTTGATGTATGAAAGGTTAACAGCAGCTAGCATAAACACGTCNGAACAAATTGAAAAGCTTATTTTGGGTTGATGTATGAAAGGTTAACAGCAGCTAGCATAAACACGTCAGTTCTGAATGAGCTACAGGTTTTAACTGAGTATTACAGTTTCTGTTCTGTGATATTACATTTTTATCAACCCTAATCATAACAAATTCTACTTGAGAAAATCTAAATTGTTTTAGCTCTTGACAAGTTACGATATAACGTAAAACATTTCTGAAATCAAGACTAGATCGCCTTCAATTAGACTCACATCAAATACAACAAACTGCTCTTAATTTTTATTAAAAAAAAAAAACTCATTTTCTGGTTTCCTGTTACGTTTGTTTGACAAAAACACAGTAAAGGCCATGATCAAATCAAATGATCAAAACGTTTTGATTTTTCAATTTAAACTTTAAATTTACAATTTAAAGTTTGTATTAGCAGATTATTTAGTGCCATGTCACCACACACACACATACAGCACATACTAGTGTGCATAAACCTGTTTGAAGGACTTTGTGCTGAGTTTGTTGAATGTTTTACTGACCAACGTCCCATTTCTTCCATTGTGATGAAAGAAACAAAACTTTCTCAACCACTTTGAAGAAATTGTGCTGAACTAGTTAATTTGAACAGGAAGTAGCAAGGCAGTGGATAAATTAAAAAAATAAATTAGGATAAATTTAAGCTGGCCATTCATATCATTAAATTAATTGCTGAATGTTTGTGTCCCAGTTTTACAGCAAGATGCCCAGAAATGTAACATGAGTGAAGAAGAGCAGCAGGAGTGGATCCACCATGTGGACCAGGATGGACTACAGCCCCCACGGATTAAACAGGAACAGGAGGAAGTCGGGGACAGTCAGGTGGGAGAGACGATTGGAAGGTGGAGGGAGGCTGATGTCAGCAGGATCCCATTAACTGGCATCCCTGTGAAGAGTAAAAATGATGAAGGGAAAGCTCTGTCCTCACAGCCTCAGCAACGTCAAACTGAGCCTTTAGCAAGCAGCTCAACTCAACAGATAAAAAGTGAAGCGAATGCAGAGGACTGTGGAGGACCAGAACCAGGCAGAAACGCAGATCTTACTTATTCACATGCTGCGACTGATTGCAGGAGACCTAAGACTGAAAATTGCAACGATGACTGGAAGGAATCTCTTTCCTGTTTTAGAGCAGAGGCTGAAGACAGCGATGGAGAAAAGGAGACGAAGGAACTTCAGTCGGCTTTAAAACCTCTAAGTGATGCAGGATGTGTTGCTGGCAAAAACTTATTTAGCTGCTCTCAGTGTGGTAAAACATTTGGCTCCAGCCAGTATCTGCATAGACACATGCAGTGTCATACAGAAGCAAAAATATTATTATGCCCATTTTGCGGCAAAAGATTCACAAAGAATTCAAATTTGACCACTCATCTAAGAGTTCATACAGGAGAAAAACCTTTCACCTGCTCAGTTTGTAACACCAGCTTCAGTCTGCGATGCACGTTGGTGGCTCATATGAGAGTCCATACCGGGGAAAAACCGTTTAGCTGCTTCTTTTGCAGTAAAAGATTTGCAAAGAAGGCAAATCTGAAAGTTCATATGGCCGTCCACACAGAGGAGAAAGCCTACAGCTGCAGTGTGTGTAACAAACGCTTCGCCTGGCATTCACAGATCAAAAGCCATAAGTGTGTTGCTGCGAGTAGCAGCAGTCAGTAAACTTCAGTAACAGAACAGTAAACTCCACAAACATGATAGTCAGTCATTCAGGTTGAAATCCAAACCTTTTTAAAGGACCATACAAGCGGTTTTGCATATCTGAGCCCAATAAATGATACCAGCACACACGTTACATTACCATTTTCCAAAGTATACGGCCGCGTTTTAGGAAGAATTCTAAGATAAGTCAACGCATTTAACTGCTTCACCCGCAAAGTTTAACAAAAATAATGACATCTCCTCTGATGGATTACTTTTCTCACACACGTTTCAAGTTGATTTTTATAGCGTACTGGAATGAACTGAAACCAGTTGGCAGTCTGGAGGGCAGGAAAAACAATTCTAATATTTACCACTCCAGTAGTATATTTTAGAAAATGGTTGGAAGTAATTTAACATTCATGCAGGCTATTCAAATATGCAAAACAATCGGTATAGTCCTTTAAAGCATAAACTAAAAATTGGGATTTAAAGCAGGGATGGGCAACTTTGATGAAGATGGGGGCCAATAAAATTTCATTCTCACGGTCAAAGGGCCTCACATTAAATAAAACAAAAAATAAGGGAGATTTTTGGGACTTTCTCTCTCTCTCTCTCTCTCCTTTGCTAGAATGAAATGGATGGTAGTAAATACAGCATCAGTAGTGATGACTGAGCGCCCTCTGCTGACGGATGGTGGTAAACACTTTATAATTTTCATTTTGAGGAGCCTGATACATGAAAGGTGCGTTTAAAGACATTTTAGCAACTCTGAATTCAGTTTTAACTTTGAACATCAAATTCAGTTTCATTGTTATTGCACTGAATGCAAGAAAAACTTTTGTATTTATACTGAGACACAAACAAAAAAAAGTGTTTTGTAAAGTAGATGTGTAGCATAGATGAGAATACTGTAAAATGATTCTATTTTTATTCTGACACATATGTTATGCTATTTAATCATTTTGTATGTTTTGTGCTTTGTCCATTGCTAATAAAAATGTTGCTGGGATCAGTCAGTCATGGATTTTGAGGATGTGGAAGCAGTTTTTTTTTTCTGATCTAACTTTATAGTATATCATTCTGAAAATTTACCTGTTGTAACCTACATTCCTCATGATATAAATCTACTTTTCATCAAAGAATCCCTTTATCTTGACTGTTCAAGGCCTTGCATGTTCTTTAAGTTTAGTCCAGACAGCAGAAACCCACATTCACTTTTAATTTTGCTGTTTGGCGTTTCATATTTCTGAAGTTCTTCCTTCTACCAGCTCAGGTTATAATGTAAAAACCGCTTCAGTTCTACACTGCTGTC
Organism: Lucifuga dentata; assembly: GCA_014773175.1. Classification (NCBI taxonomy): domain Eukaryota; kingdom Metazoa; phylum Chordata; class Actinopteri; order Ophidiiformes; family Bythitidae; genus Lucifuga; species Lucifuga dentata. The sequence goes on along the minus strand of VXCM01003746.1, from coordinate 1,663 downwards.
CCCTGTTTGAAAGAAATGCTACTGCAGATTTAGGGAGCATTTCGAATATTATTTACAGTCTTATCTAATTCTTTAAAAACTGACAAAATACTGAACAGTGTGTATGACCGTGCATATGATAGAGACAGAAAGGCTCCCATCCTGTCTTTCAGAAATCATCTCAAAGCAATTACAGCATCTTTTTCATCTTAATGTGAAAGGGAAAATGAAAAAAAAAAAATCAGATGACATCTTTCATTTTTGCAAAAATAAAACATGCAAACAATCAGTTTGATGAGCTTATATTTAATATCTTGAAACAGTAAAACAATCAACATTACAAGCAAGTAGAAACATTTCAGAGAGAGGCTGTGTTGCTGTTTGCAGACAGTAGCAGAGTAAAACCAGTAGCAGAGTTCCAGGTCAGAACTGGGAGCACTGTTCTCTCCTCAGCGTCTCTGAGAGTGGAGTCTGGGAGCCCTGGGTGGCCTCACAGGTCACAGACTTCACCTCCCTCCACTGGTCTGCAGTGAACCTCAGGGTGCTGCTCCAGCTGTAGAGGCCGTCCTTCCCCAGCACCATGGGGTTCCTGCTCTCCTCCCATCTGCCGCCACTGCTGCCGCCGTCCACCTTCCAGGCCAGCCTCCAGTCTGAGGGGAAGCCCTTGTTGGCCAGACACGTGACCGTGGCCTTCTCCCATTTCTGCTCCACGTTGGAGGGCGGCAGCACCGTCAGGGTGGGNTGCTCCAGCTGTAGAGGCCGTCCTTCCCCAGCACCATGGGGCTCCTGCTCTCCTCCCATCTGCCGCCGCTGCTGCTGCCGTCCACCTTCCAGGCCAGCCTCCAGTCTGAGGGGAAGCCCTTGTTGGCCAGACACGTGAGCGTGGCCTTCTCCCATTTCTGCTCCACGTTGGAGGGCGGCAGCACCGTCAGGGTGGGACGACTCGACCCACCGGAGGAGACGGGCAGCAGGGTTTAGACAGAGACAGAAAGGGACGATTGAAAACTGTTCATCTGAGGAAAACTAAAGTGCTGGTTGTGTTGGTCTTCCTCAGATGAATCAGCAGGGGTGAGAGATTAGATGAAACCAGCCTTCAGTGTTTCACTTCCTAGTCAGAGCTCAGGAACCATGGCAACAGAGAAGCATCGCTGCTGAACCATGGCGACAGACAGGTTTCTCAACTAAAATTAAAATGTTAAAAGTTGTACATTTTTACTTTGTGTTAATTTTTATAAACAATAATTGTCAGTGTTTAACACTTCAAAATTCTGCATTTAAACCAAGAATTTTCATTTTTTCCCTTTTATCTTCCAGATATTTTGTTTACATGATGCAAAACCCTCTTATTAGATGGTGTGATTTTGCTCACCTCCTTTATGCACGTACTGTACTGAACCAACAGACTTCACTATTAAAACAAATCATCAACATTTTTATCTACTGAAATACTGTTTGGTACTGAACAAAACTCATCCTAGCGATAAGGCATTTGAAGTCTTACAATGATATTATAAGCTGCGTTATTGGCTAAATTGAGGATGTGATACGCCAAAAATGAAGTAAAACATCACAATTTATAGATAACACACTAAATGAATGCTTGGCAGATTTCTTTAGGTGAAAATCGATGGTTATTACATGTTAAGAGGTTCCAGTTTTTTCTTTAAAGGGGAACTTCATTTAC